>JAQNDB010001368.1:0-51681 GCA_029204045.2 Tillandsia leiboldiana | reverse complement strand
TGCATACACTCACAAGCACAGGGAGGCCTATCAATTAATCCTCCATCCCACCATCCCACTTCTGCCTCCCACGGCGCCAAAACTCAATCTTCCGAGTCGGGTGGTTCAACTAACTGCCAAATTGGCTCAAAAGTCGATCATGTCCCACAGCTCACCAGCTGTCAACCATCCACCTGCCTCGGTGCCATCGACACTAAACCTTGGCACAGAGGGGGCTACTCATTGCTCCGCAACTGTGTCACCAAGACCAGCTGCTCCCAGCCGCTGATAAGCCTCTGACAATCCTGTCATCTGGGTCCGGGGTTCCTGACCTCAATCCAGGTATCCGCCCAAAACCACCTGCTCCACTCAACTGCCATGACAGGATGCACACGGGTCAAAACCCAACGTCGGGGAACACACCGCTCGCCCAACGACGAAACAACAAAACAGCACACAACAACACTCGACCCAATCCCAGCGAGAGTCTAAAGCATGTCACCCTTTCCACAGCATATGTGGTCTGCAGCCAACATAATCACTTAGGAGAATAAACATCCAATCACTCCTCCCGTCCCTCGGAGAGGTATAAACTCAATCAGGACTCTCGCAAAAATCACGACTCTCACAAAGTCAACCAAGGGTCAAACAAAAGCCTAGGTTTCTAAGTCCACCATGACCTACAACCTAGCTCTGATAACCACTCTATCTGTCACGCCCGGGGTCGAAACTGCGACCACGGGCACCGCCAAACAAGATCCGCCACCTATGCTCAACCTGCATAGGCGAAGCGTCCCTACCTGCAAGAAAAGTCTATACTAAACAGAGGTACAGAGCATACATAAATAAAAAATCTGCTGTACTAAAAATCAATCAACTGTACAACTGGAAATAACCACACTGTCTGCCTCCCAAAATAATAATACATACAATCCTCGAGTACAAGCTCTAAACCCAACCGGAGGTAAACTCCAATATATAAACAAACAGTGTACAGTCTCTCAATACAAAATATCCTCACTACAATAGTCTCTCAAAAGGGGAAAAAGAAACAGCTAATCTACTGATGATCTCCTCAGAAGGGTACCGCTACTCTCCAACGCCGGGTAGGGATCTAGCTCGCGACTCCCTTGCCACGATCAACAACCGCAGAGTCGCAACACCTGCTAAGACTCTGCAAAAACAAAGGAGAGGAGAAAAAAAAAGGGGAAAAAACCCCCAAAGGGTGTGAGAACTACTCCAAAACGGGAGTTCTCAGTGGGTACCACCGCCAGACCCGACGGTCTGCCCACCAAGTCCTCAAGAGATAAAATTAACCCCAGTCATAAGACTGAAATGAGTAAGCTGAAAACTCTCACAGCTACCCTGCCCCTAACTAAAGGCTAAAAGGGAAGAACCAAACAGTGGTATGCAACCACTAGCACATAAAGTGCACCAACGACCCAATCGAGCTGACTGCCACATCTGGTCCAGTCAACCTGCATCCACCTACAACCACCTCCCAAAGACGGGCAGGAATTACGTAGGGCGTCCAAACGGACTAGCTCGCTATCGAGTAGAGGATCACGCAGGCTATGGTCAAAGTCCCCGCTCTCTCTCTCAGAACGGGTAGAATCAAGATGCTCAACCTCTCACACAGCGGTCAAAGTACTCGCAACAACTCGGGACCACCGTCACCAGACGGCTTTCAACAATACCACACTGATCTCAACTCAACTACCAGTCTGCACTCGGCCCCCAGGCACGAGTGTAACCATAAAAGTATTTGACCGAAATAAACTCAATCGAATGAACCGGTATAAAACCCGGCACTGCCTGCTCTGTCCAAATGACCGGAACCCAACACGGTCTGACCGGCACCCGACACGGTCTCACCGGAACCCAACACGGTCTGAAGCCTACTCCGGAGCGGCACTCGAGGGGAGCTACCCACACGAGTAAAGCATCTCTGTCATCAACATCAACAGTATCTCGAAACAGCAGGACTTGATCATCAATCCGATCAAAGTGGAAAAACTCAACCACTAAAGAAAGACCCGACCTCAGTCGGATGCAACTAAACGATAAGTGGGAAACCTCCATCCACTAAGTAAAACTGATACCCAATCAGGTGCATAGAGAAACATCCGGTCAACCGCCCAATATCCGCGGTTGCCGCAAAGCCCCACAACTAAACCAACCTGTCCCAGACACGAAGTCCTGACTACCCCATCCAGACCCCTGCTCGAACCCGAGCAGCACTGAACACTTGACTAGCAAAAGCGAAGAAAGGAAAGCATGGTTTCTCCTAAGTCAAGTTCCCATAAATAGTGCAGCAGTAAAAGATGGCCTAACTACATGACCATACAAGCATGCAAATGTCCTCAAGGAAATAAAGGGGGTAAAGCATAATAATAGTTCCTTTAGGAATAAACAACATGCCGGAATCTCAAAACTAGACCTGTCCACAACTCAGGGTTCAACAATAGAATGATCATAATAACTCCTCAGAGTACAAATTCGCACATAGCTACGAAATCCTGTCCCAAGCATAATCCATCACAAGAAAGGCTATGTGCTAACATGGCATGTTACATAATCTCATAGGGTAACATTATCCTAGGTAAGCTTACACTAATCATCACATAGATGTCCAAGTCATGCAAGTCCTCAGTATACCCCATACATACTGTTCTTGCAAACATTTATACCAATATCATTAACAAGCTTACCTACTTACCAACATAAACCATGTATCCTAAACATGCATGCATCAGTCATAGAGGGGTGACATCCCCACAAGTGGACTTTACTTGCCGCAACATAAACATTGCCTTAAACAAATACTGATAATAAGCTCACCCACCTGAAGCGCTTAACCCAAGGCAAACCTGAAGTCGGTGAAGTGGGTAGACGCCCGCGGTCCAAAATCTGCCAACATAACACCCACGGTACAAGTCGCGCAAGCCTCGGCTTCAAACAGCTAAAAACACCCCTGGGCACAACAATAACGCTCAACATTACACTTTTATTCCAAAATTAACCAAACATACGCAATCTGAAAATCAGTCCCAAAGCCGCGCATATTTCACCTGCTGCAAGTGCCCAGAAAAATCCAATAAAAATACCACAGTAATCCTCGCGTCGATACCTTCGAAACGAGTACCTGCACGTCCAATTCCGAGCTTCCTACACTGAGAAACAATTCCGACAAGGGAACCACCCCGAATCAAACTACACTCAAAAACTGTAGCAACAATTACTGTTCACAGATAATCTTCACCTTCGAGAAATATTCAGAAAATTCCAATAAAATTTGGGCATATTCCTCGTGATGTGTAGATGCAAATCGCCTCTTGAATCGCCCCAATCCGATGCCTGTGCGCGAAGATATCACCAAAACACCGCGCCGCTGTCCCAGAACTCCGCCAGAAAAAGGGGTTACAAGATGATCCGAAAGACCCATGAAAAACTCGGAATGGGAAAAACCAGTAAACATGGGAAACATAGCCCTACCTATCGTGAAGCCAACGGCGCAAGAATCACCGAAAAAGGTGCTCGGGGTAGGCCGGGGGAGTCCTCGCACCAAAACGCGACGAAGAAGACCACAAACGAACGAGCGTCGCGCCGCGCCGTAAAAATAGAAACCTCGATAAGCGTGCCACCAAAAATCCCAAAACTTTGCAGAAAGATGCAGCCAAACACGAGGATCAACTTTGCTGAAGACACTCCGGCGAGAGGAGGCTTGGAAATGGCGGAAAAAGGAGAAGAAGAAGGCTCGGATGGCCTTTTATAGGCTGCAGGAAACAATTGAAGAAATGCCGGATTTGTCCCCATTTTCGGGCGCAGGGGAACTTTCGGGCGCGCACTGTAGCAGCCCGAAAGATCACTGTAGCAGCCCGAAACTTCCCTGGGCCTCCACGTCATCCGCCCAAACAGGCGACAGCACTCCGGACCGTCCACTGCACGACACGTGGCTCGCTGCACAGCCGACACGTGGCACGCACCCAGTCAACGCGTCGCTGCCACGCCCACGTGCGCGCCTGACGCCGCCGCCTGCCACCCTGCCGCGCACAGTAGCCCCACCAATCGGGGAACGCCACGTGTCAGGCCACTTTCTAGTGAACCCGGTGCACGAAATCCTGTGGACCGAACCAATGCGAACCTGCCACGTGTCACCCCCGGTCCACCGTGCGCCCCGCACTCCCCCGTGGACCGCGCCCCGCGGACCGGCCCACTCCTGAGCCGCCACGCGTCCAGCCCCCGGTGCACGCCTGCCGCGTGGACCGGGCGGCCCGCGCCTCCGTCCGCCGCGCTGCCTGCGGCCGCTCCGCCGCTGCCGCCGCCGCCGGAAACACTGTTCCGGCGTGAACAGTGTCCGGTGCTCAAAAATGACAAGTGGGTAGTCCGTTTTAACCGTTTTCGCGCGCTGAATCCGAATCCGAAGTCCGATTTGCCAAATTCCAACTCCAAAATTTGCCGAAGGCATCCGGAAAGGTAATCCTTGGTCCAAACTTCGCACAGAGTCCAATTTAAATATCCTTGGCGCGCGAAACCACTTCTGGAGCTCCGACGGAGTCCAATGATCACCCACGTGATCCAAAAGCACACTGAGCCCAACACTAATGCCCAAATGGGGCACAAATCCCACCAACACGCCACATAGGCCTCAGGGTGCTGTAGATGATCCAGTAATCTCGTCGTGGGGATCCAGGTCCTCACACCATGCCTGCTTGGCTATCAGTCCGATTACTCAGCATTCCTGTTCTATATTATATGATAGATCAAGATTTCAGCTTCAGTTTACAGTATTTGCCATGCGGCGCCGATGGAGATTACAGCTTTCCGCATCTTGAATGGGATTTACGCGGATTGTCGTTGCTGGTTCGGATTTTTGATTGCGAGTTTGGGCATCGGCATTATGATCGCCTTTTGAGCCAGTTTTCAGTCCCGTTCACTGACGGTGTGTTCCCCGTCAGTGTGTTCTTTATTAGTTGAGAGGTCGACTTCGACCCGTGGGTCCGTTGGGGTTAGGTTGGCATGTTGAGTGACCAACTATGGCATGAGATTGTGTCCCTTGAGTATCCCTTTTGAGGGTAGCCTGCGGTTGAATAGTCCACTCGGGTGATTTTGGATCGGGAAGTAACCGAGTGAAGACCCCAGCTTATTGGATGAATGTGTGGGTATGCTTCGGGTCGCCTTGTTGGGATTGGCACCAGGATGTGGTTTGGTGCGTGTTGCACTGGTGGTTATTTTGTTTCCCTAGCTTTTGATGGAGCCCCTGTATTGCTTCACGTCTCAGCTCAGGAGTATTTTGCTTCTGGATCCCTCGCTCGTGATTGACTTGCCCCTTTGAGATCTGTGATTGTTGGAGTACGAGGGACGCCCGTTGCGATTTCTGGCTCGAGTGATGAGAGAATTGCACATCGGGCCATGCCGTACTTGTTGTTGTTGTTGTTGGGGAGTAATCACGGGGAGTGAGTGGTGTTTCGGGAGCTGGAGGCGTTATTGATGGATACCTACCCGTGGTATTTGTGACTCCTGGTGGAATTGAGCCAGTTTCGTGGACGAAACTTTCTTTAGTGCGGGAGGATGTGAGGACCCGGATCCCCGCGACGAGATTACTGGTTGACCAGCAGCTCGTGGAGGCCTATGTAGCACGTCGGTGGTGTCAGTGCACCAATTGGACGCTAGTGATGGACTCAAAGTGTTACATGGATCACGTGGGTGATCAATTGGCCCCGTCGAATGCTTAGAAGTGGTTTTGCGCGCAATGGATATTAAAATTGGGCTCAGCGCGAAGTTTGGACCAAGGAACACCTTTCCGGATGCCTTCGACAATTTTTAGAGTTGGAATTTGGCAAATCGGACTTTGGATTTGGATTCAGCGCGCGAAAACGATGAAAATAGACTATTCACTTGTATTTTTCGGAGCCCGGATGATGCGCACGTTTTTCGAGACAGGGGTTACTATTCCGGCACCGGCAGGCAGCGGCGGCGGCGGCGGGCAGCGGCGGCAGCGGCGGAGCGCGGCGCGGGCAGGCGCGGGCAGGTGCGCGGTCCACCGCGGAGGCGTGCACCGGTCGCGGGCCACGTGGCGGATCCCGGTTGGCCGGCGCAGGGGGCGCGGTCCACGGGAAATGGCGCGGTGTACGGTGGACCGGAGGGTGACACGTGGCGGCTTATGATTCGACGGTGCAGTGGACCGGGTCCACGGTGCAGGTGGGGGACAGCCTCGGGGCGCGTGCGTACAGTGGTGCAGGCGGCGTCGCAGGCGCGCACGTGGGCGACTGTTGACCGAGTGCGGTCCACGTGTCGCCATCTCCGAGCGCCGCGTGTCAAGCAGCGGATGGCCGGTGTGGCTGTCCGCTATTCGGGGGCGACGTGGCGGGCCCTGAATCTTCCGGGCGTGAACAGTGTTGGGCCGGGCCCAACACTGTAGCCGCCCGGTTCTTGCCAGCGCCCGGAAACGGGGACTTATTCGGTATTTTGTGATTTGTTTTCTGGAGCCTATTTAAAGGATCCGAGCCTCCTTCACCCCTTTTGACGCATTTCCGAGCCTCCTCTCTCCATGGCACCTTCAGCAAAGTTGATCTCCGAGCTATGCTGCATCCCTCTGCAAAGTTTTGAGATTTTTTGGTGGCACGCTTATCAAGGTTTCTATTTTTACGGCGCGGCGCGACGCTCGTCCTTTTGGGTTCCCCTTCGTCGCGTTTCGGTGCGCGAGCTCCCCCGGCCTACTCCGACCATCTTTTTGAGCGATTTCTTCGCCACTGGATCAGCGATGGACAGATCTACGATCTAGTTATTTTCAGCTTTCCCTCATTTCACGCTTTTCAAGGTGTTTGTTCGAGCTTATTGTGATGCCATTTCTGTGAAGGAGATTTGGACAGCGGCATGGTTTTTCGGCGATATCTCCGCAACCGGGCATCGTATGGTGACGTGCTTGTACACTTTTTTCATCTACTCGACGCAAGGAATATCACAGTATTTTTCTTGGATTTTTCTGAGTTTTTCCCGAAGGTATATTGTGACGCCCCACTTCCCAGGGGGTCACCCATCCTAGAACTACTCTAGCTCTAGCACGCTTAACTCTCATGTTCCTCTTGGATTTTGCTACCATCCAAAAATGCTATAGCCGGGTTAGAGATTTAGTCCTATTATATCATTTATATAGAGGACTAATCCAAATTCCGGGGGTGTTACATTCTTCCCCCCTTTAAGCCCTGACGTCCACGTCAGGCTCAAGCACACTCACAAGCACCAGGCGATGTGAGACTCGTCTCGCTAGCCTTAGCCGACCTTGTGAGGAGCTGCACTCCACTCACAACGGTCATTAGCCGGGGAGCCTCGCTCTACCCGCTATATAACCCTGGCTCAGCCGAGACTCATCTCACATTTCCGGCTGGTGAATGGCTCTGATACCAACTGTGACGCCCCACTTTCCAGGGGGTCACCCATCCTAGAACTACTCTAGCTCTAGCACGCTTAACTCTCATGTTCCTCTTGGATCTTGCTACCATCCAAAATGCTATAGCCGGGTTAGAGATTTAGTCCTATTATATCATTTATATAGAGGACTAATCCAAATTCCGGGGGTGTTACATTCTTCCCCCCTTTAAGCCCTGACGTCCACGTCAGGCTCAAGCACACTCACAAGCACCAGGCGATGTGAGACTCGTCTCGCTAGCCTTAGCCGACCTTGTGAGGAGCTGCACTCCACTCACAACGGTCATTAGCCGGGGAGCCTCGCTCTACCCGCTATATAACCCTGGCTCAGCCGAGACTCATCTCACATTTTCGGCTGGTGAATGGCTCTGATACCAACTGTGACGCCCCACTTCCCAGGGGGTCACCCATCCTAGAACTACTCTAGCTCTAGCACGCTTAACTCTCATGTTCCTCTTGGATTTTGCTACCATCCAAAATGCTATAGCCGGGTTAGAGATTTAGTCCTATTATATCATTTATATAGAGGACTAATCCAAATTCCGGGGGTGTTACATATATGTTCTTCCCCTTATCTGTAAATGAAATTACAGTTATGTTGCTGTGTGGTTTTGCGCACCTGTACTGTGGAATTTGTAACTCGGCCTACGGGGCTCGGAATTGGACGTGCAGGTACTCGTTTCGAAGGTATCGACACGAGGATTGCTGTGATATTTTTATTGAATTTTTCTGGGCAGTTTCGGCAGGTGAAATAAGCACATATTTGGGACTGATTTTCAGACTGTGTATACTTGGTTAAATTTTGGAATAAAAGTGTAATGTTGGACCTTATTGTTGTACCCAGGTGTGTTTGCAAGTGTTGCTGGACCCGTTGGATCTGAAGACTTTGATTTCTGGGTACTTTCAGCTGTTTGGAGCCGAGGCTTTCGCGACATATACCGAGGATGCAGTTTCGGCAGAATTTGGACTGTGAGCGTCTGCGCTCTTCACCGACTTCAGGTTTGCCTTGGTTTAAGCGCTTCAGGTGGGTAAACTTAGTAATGATAACTGTCTAGGGGAATGGCAGGGTTTATATGCATGTTATGGCTTATGGGAGGTGTAATTGGGGATGTTCATGTATGGTTAAGATAAGCTTACCTGTGGGAATGTCACCCTCTATGATTGATAGCATGTCTAATTTAATGTGCAACCATTATGAGCGAGAGGTAAGCATGGAAACGGCCTAGATCATGTGGATTGATGTTTACCTGATAATGGTACATGCTTGTTGAACTAGAGACTTAGCGTGCAATAGATAGATTATACTTATCCCACACTAGATGATATAGAGATCATACATGTTTATTCAGTGGCCTATTTATGCGAGATTGGTATATCATAGTGGGAATATTGTAGTATGCTTTGCAACTATATGTTTTACTCTCGTTTATTATTTCCAAGGACTTGGCATGCTTGTATGGTCACCTAGTTAGGCCACCATTTTCTGCTACACTATCATGCTGGAACTGACTTAGGAGAAACCATGTTTTATTCGTTCTCCAGTCACGTAGACATAGGGGATAGTATGCTCTGATTAGAGCAGGGACTGGGATAGTGTAGTCTGCTCTGGGATTTGGGGACAGGCAGGTTTGAGGACAGGGTATTCGCGGCAACCGCGGATTTCGGGCGGTTGACCGGACTGTTTTTAGTGCATCCGATTTGGGGATAGGGGATCGGGACTTCTTTAGTGGATGGGTTTTTCCCACTTAATTAGAGTCTTGGTCCAGTCCTACTATATCAGGTTACTTGTGGTGACTTATTTCACTCGTGAGGGTCGCTCCCCTCGAGTGCCACTCCGGAGTGTGTGCAACTTGTGACCATGCCGGTCAGGAGCCGGTCTGTTGCCTTTGGGTTGGGACCGTGTCGGTCAGGAACCGGTCTGCAACTTGTGACCATGCCGGTCAGGAGCCGGTCTGTTGCCTTTGGGATGGGACCGTGTCGGTCAGGAACCGGTCTGCATCTCGTAGCTGAGTTGTGAGTTAGTGGGCATAGTAGGCTTTAGACCGTGTTGGGTTCCGGTCATTTGGGACATCGGAGTTACCGAGTTCGTGAGATTGGTGACAGAGCAGGCACTACCGGGTTTTATACCGGTTCATTCAATTGGGTTTATTTCGGTCAGATACTTTTATTGTTACACTCGTGCCTGGGGGCCGAGTGCAGACTGGTAGCTGAGTTTAGATCAGTGCTAGGACTATTGAGAGCCGTTTGGTTGACGGTGGTCCCGTGTCGTTGAGAGTACTTTGACCGCTGTGTGAGAGGTTGTGTCACGCCCCGGGGTCGAAACTGCGTGTAGAGTACCGGGACTTTGGATAGCGCGCCGACCACACAGATGGCTTGGAGCAGAGAGTTGCCTTGGGCATGTTGCATTTGAGGTTACTGTTGATGCCGAGTTGATTCGGGTCAACGCGGAAGCTCCAGCTCGATTCGGGGTTTTTCCGGGCTTTGTAGGCCGATTGAGGATGAGATTGGAAATTTCCGACTTCACCGTGGAGCGCCGGAAATTCAGGAACACTTGGAGCAGGTGTACTTTCAGATTACAGCGAGGTTCGGGAGGTTCCGGACTGACGCGGAGGGCCCGGAGGCGAAAAGTGAGTCGGAACTGGCAATTTTGGAGCCGGTAATGGATTTGAACACCCCGACTCAACGGATAAGCTTTTTGAGGAGAAAAAGCTGTGGACACGTGTACTTTTGATTTACAGCGAGGTTCGGGAGGTTCCGGACTGACGCGGAGGACCCGGAGTCAAAAAGTGAGTCGGAACTGGCAATTTTGCAGCCGGTAATTGATTTGAGCGCCCCGACTCAACGGATAAGCTTTTTGAGGAGAAAAAGCTGTGGACACATGTACTTTCAGATTACAGCGAGGTTCGGGAGGTTCCGGACTGACGCGGAGGGCCCGGAGGCAAAAAGTGAGTTGGAACTGGCAATTTTGGAGCCGGTAAGTGATTTGAGCACCCCGCCTCAACGGATGAGCTTTTTGGAGAGAAAAAGCTGTGAGCGCGTGTATTTTCGATTTACAGCGGAGTTCGGGAGGTTGCGGGCAGCGGCGGAGAGCCCGAAGGCAAAAAGTGAGTTGGAGTTGGAATTATTGGAATTAATTAATTAAGTTAATTAATTATAAAGCTTTATGCTTTATATAAAGGGGCTCCACCTCCACCCTCTGCAGGAGGAAAAGAGAAAGAAAGGAAAAGAGAAAAAAAGGAAAAGAAAAGAGAGGAGAAGGAAGAAGAAGAAAAAGAAGGAAAAGGGATTGGAGCTTTTTGGATTTTTTGGACTCGCCGTTGGAGGCCGTGCGAAGCTCGTGGGCGTGCGGCGTGCGACAACGAGGTAAGCAATTTCTCCTTTTTGAGGTTTCTTGGAGTTTTTGAGCTTTAGGGATTTTTTATAATTGAATTTTAAGTGCTAAAAATGGGATTTTTGGATTAAATGGGATTTTACGGATTTTTGGAATTTATTGGAGATTTTTTTCGGAAATTCTGGGTTTCGCCGTCGCCGGCGGCCGCACGCGCGCGCAACGGCGCACGCGCGGCGCCAGAGTGCTGCTTTTGGCAGCACCCTGCGGTGAGGTGCCGCTGGGCGCGGCGCCGCGTGCAGCAAAGAGCTGCACGCGGCGCTGCCTGGCCGCGCGCGGGTGCGCGCGGCAGGGCCGCGCGCAGGTGCGCACGGCACCGCTTGGCCGCGCGCTGGTGCGCGCGGCATGGCCGCGCGCGGGCGCGCGCGGCAGGGCCGCGCGCAGGTGCGCGCGGCACCGCTTGGCAGCGCGCAGGTGCGCGCGGCATGGCCGCGCGCGGCAGGGCCGCGCGCGGGCCTGCGCGGGCCGCGCGGGCCGCGCGCAGGCGTGCGCGGGCCTGCGCGGGCGCGCGGGCGCGCGCTGCTGCGCGCAGCGCTGCGGGCTGCGCGCAGCGGCCGCGCGCAGCGCCGCGCGCAGCGCCGCTGGGCGCCGCGCGCAGCGCCGCTGGGCGCCGCGCGCAGCGCCGCTGGGCGCCGCGCGCAGCGCCGCTGGGGCACTGCGCGACGCGCTCCAGCGTCGCGCAGCAGGCCCTGCGCCGCGCGGTTCGGCTTGGTGCCGCGCGGTGGGCCTCCCTCGTCGCGCGGCTGGGTTTTCGCCGCGCGGCGTGCTCCCGGACGGCGGGCGACTCCTCGGTTTGCGTGCCGGCGCCGTGTTTTCGCCGTCGGAGCCCGTGGGTCGCCGTCGGCCGCTGTTTTTTCGCCGTCGGGCGCTGTTTTTCGCCGACGGAGCTGTTTTTCGCCGCCGCGTGCTGTTTTTCGCCGTCGGGCGCTGTTTTTCGCCGACGGAGCTGTTTTTCGCCGCCGCGTGCTGTTTTTCGCCGTCGGGCGCTGGTTTTCGCCGACGGAGCTGTTTTTCGCCGCCGCGTGCTGTTTTTCGCCGTCGGGCGCTGTTTTTTCGCCGACGGAGCTGTTTTTCGCCGCCGCGTGCTGTTTTTCGCCGTCGGGCGCTGGTTTTCGCTGACGGAGGCTGTTTTCGCCGACGGAAGCTGTTTTTCGCCGTCGGGCGCTGGTTTTCGCTGACGGAGGCTGTTTTCGCCGACGGAAGCTGTTTTTCGCCGTCGGATGCTCGGTTTTGACTGTGTGGATTGATTTTGCGATTTCTTCGCTTCTGGCAGCGTGCGGTGCGGTTTTTGTTCCGCGGGGCGCGCGGTCGTGTGGTTGGTCGCTGCGTGCTCCGTTTCGCGGGCGGATTCTGGCATCGGGCTTCGTGTTGCGTGCGGACCCCTTGGAGGCCAGGTAAGCCCGCTGAGCCAATTGCAAGTGTCGACGAGCAATTGGTGGCTTTCTGAGGTGGGTTGGTTTTCTCTCCAAGTCTACGGACTTCCTTCTAATTCTATTGTGATAGGATTGCATGCTAGTTTAAGTATTTTTCTTGGAACTTAACTAGCACCCCCGTCATATGTGCATGATTTTGACCAGACCATTTGTGAACCTTAATTTGGGCTAGGTTCCTTATGCTTTAGACATCCCGCACTTTTCATATCCTTCGGGACTTAGAGTTTCCTCGCCCGGGTAGTGGGCCGAGTGGTCAGAGTGTTGTGGGACGGGTGTTGCACTCGGGCCCGGGGGGCCGAGTGGGGTCTGGTGGCTGGGTTAGGCCAGTGTTAGCATTTTGGGGAGCCGTTTCAGATAAACGATGGTCCCGGGGGTTTTTCCTTTCCACTGTTCTTCTCGTCACCACCAGGTTGGGGTCGTGGTGCACGTGTGTTAGCAGGACCTTGAACCCAGAACCTTTTTGGATAAATACATGATTTTAGTCAGCCAATGTTTCTTCCAAGCCTCGCAAGGTTGTCCGAGTCTGTTCTCGTCCGTTGGGACGAAGGCATCAGCTCTTCGAGGCTTGGGCATAAAACTTGATTTCAAAGGGTTTTCCTAAAAAAGACTAAAAATCATTATAAAGATGGCTTTCTCTCAGATCGAATGATTTTCCGAAATAAATGACTTGGTTTCTTATAAACTTATCCACCCGAGCGGATTCGAGTGATCTGGGTTCTAAGGGCTGCTTTCTCTCTTGGGGACGTAGTTGTTAGTCTCCCTAGGTTTCGGACCCTTCGTAGATCTGGCCGTGGAGTAGCTCCGGTCGTGAGTTGAGTATTGAGTTCAGTGGAGTTGTGTTGTGGGAGCCGTGGGTGAGACGGTGGTCCCAGCTGTGTAGTACCTTCGTTGGGTGGGTCTGTGTTGTGAGATTGAGTCGTGGAGGGTTCTCCGACTGAGTTTGTGCTTTGAGCATCGAGATACCGATCTGTTTGATCGAGGACCACAGCCTGCAGGAGCCACTTGTGAGACAGTGATACTGATGAGATACTTGAGTTCGGTGGGGTCACACCCCTCGAACCACGCCCCGGGTGCGTTGATGATTCCGAGCCTGATGAGGCTGCGATGATGATACCGAGCCTGACGAGGCTGCGATGATGCGCCTAGTTCATATACTAGTGGTCGCTTGATACCCCTGGCCGTGCTACCATGGGGTCACTGTGTGAGATATTGAGTTTGTCCGTTGGGACACCCTGGTTGATACACCAGGGGGCGCAGGCTTGACTCGACTGGACCCGGGTGGGCAGTCGCTGAGATTCGAGATATACTGAGGGAGTGATGGCGTAGCATGTGTCATAGTAGAGCGTCTTGGGCTTAGTACTTGTGACATATTGTCAGCAGTGAGTGACTGCATTCCATCATCCATAGTCTCTTCTTATTGAGCATAGTAGATAGAGGCATGATAGCTGTAGATTCTTTTCCAGCTTATTTATCTTATTATCAGTCTTTTCTCTATCTTATGCCTCTGGTAGACTTAGTGGGCAGACCGTGGTTCTTGGAGACGGTACCCACTGAGAACTACTGTAGGATGTAGTTCTCACACCCTCTGTCGGTGACAGGTTGCTGAGGCTTTCTTCCGTTCCTGCTGTGCTTGACTGGACGGACCGAGGACAGAGAGTCGCGTGATAGTTCCCTACCAGCATTGTTACTTTAGAGAGAGGTAGATGTACCATCCCGGATTGTGGGAGTGGGTTATGTTCTTGTTAGCTATCTCCCTTTTTGGATTCGTAGATGTTGTATAGGTGGACTTCTATTTGTATCAGCTGATTTTGGGAGATAGGCTATGAGTTGTAGCAGCTTGTAGTTGAGAAAAAAATTTATAGTACAGCTTTTTATCCGCTCTGATATCTGTGTAGCTGTAGTTTTGTCTTTTGCAGGCTAGACGCTTCGTCTGTACGGCAGTTTCCGTACAGATGGCGGGTCTGTTAGCGAGCCCGGGTCGCAGTTTCGACCCCGGGGCGTGACACTGCGACCCGGGCTCGCTAACAGATCCGCCATCTGTACCGAAACTGCCGTACAAACGAAGCGTCTAGCCTGCAAAAGACAAAACTACAGCTACACAGATATCAGAGCAAATAAAAAGCTGTACTATAAAATTTCACAACTACAAAGTTGCAACAACACATAGCCTATCTCCCAAAATCAGATGATACAAATAAAAGTCCACCTATACAACATCTACAAATCCAAATGGGAGATAGCTAACAGGAAACATAACCAACTCCCACAATCCGGGATGGTACATCTACCTCTCTCTAAAGTAACAATGCTGGTAGGGAACTATCACGCGACTCCCTGTCGTCGGTCCGTCCAGTCAAGCCCAGCAGGAACGGAAGAAAGCCTCAGCAAACTGTCACCGACAGAGGGTGTGAGAACTACATCCTACAGTAGTTCTCAGTGGGTACCGTCTCCAAGAACCACGGTCTGCCCACTAAGTCTACTAGAGGCATAAGATAATAGAAAAGACTGATGATAAAATAAATAAGCTGGAAAAGAATCTACAGCTATCATGCCTCTATCTACTATGCTCAAAAGGAAGAGACTATGGATGATGGTATGCAGTCACTCACTGCTGACAATATGTCACAAGTACTAAGCCCAAGACGCTCTACTATGACACATGCTACGCCATCACTCTCTCAGTGTAACCCAAATCTCAGCGACTGCCCCACAGGGTCCAGTCGAGTCAAGCCTGCGCCCCCTGGTGTATCAACCAGGGTGTCCAAACGGACAAACTCGATATCTCACACAGTGACCCCATGGTAGCTCGGCCAGGGGTATCAAGCGACCTCTAGTATATGAACTAGGCGCATCATCGCAGCCTCGTCAGGCTCGGTATCATCATCGCAGCCTCATCAGGCTCGGAATCATCAACGCACCCGGGGCGTAGCTCGAGGGGTGCGACCCCACCGAACTCAAGTATCTCATCAGTAACACTGTCTCACAAGCGGCTCCTGCAGGCTATAGTCCTCGATCAAACAGATCGGTATCTCGATGCTCAAAGCACAACTCAGTCGGAGAACCCTCCACGACTCAATCTCACAACACTGACCCGCTCAACGAAAGTACCACACAGCTGGGACCACCGTCTCTCCCAACGGCTCCCACAAGAACACCCTACTGAACTCAACACACAACTCATGGCCGGAGATGCTCCACAGCCAGATCTACGAAGGGTCCGAAACCCCAGGAGACTAACACCTACGCCCCCAAGAAAGAGAACAGCCCTTAGAACCCAGATCACTCGAATCCGCTCGGGTGGATAAGTTTATAAGAAACCATGTCATTTATTTCAGAAAACCATTCAATCTGAGAGAAATCCATCTTTTAATGATTTTTAGTCTTTTTAGGAAAACCCTTTGAAATCAAGTTTTATGCCCAAGTCTCGAAGAGCTAACGCCCTTGTCCTATCAAACAAGAACAAACTCAGGCGACTTTGCGAGGCTTGGAAGAAATCACTGCCTGACCAAAATCATGTATTCGTCCAAAAAAGGTTCTGGGTTCAAGGTCCTGCTAACACACGTGCACCACGATCACAACAGGGTGGTGACGAGAAGAACAGCGGAAAGGAAAACCCCGGGACCACCGTTTACCTGAAACGGTTCCCCACGCACTAACACTGGCCTAACCCAGCCACCAGACCCCACTCGGCCCCCCGGCCCGAGTGCAACACCCGTCCCACAACGCTCTGACCACTCAGCCCACTACCCGGGCGAGGAACACTATGTCCAGAAGAATATGCACGGTGTGGGATGTCTAAAACATAAAAGAACCTAGCCCAGATTAAGGTTCTCTATTGGTCTGGTCAAACACATGCACATATGACGGGGGTGCTAGTTAAGTTTCAAGAAAACACTTAAACTAGCATGCAATCCTATCACAATAGAATTAGAAGGAAGTCCGTAGACTTGGAGAGAAAAACCAACCCACCTCAGAATGCAACCAATTGCTTGTCGACACTTGCAATTGGGCTCAGCGGGACTTACCTTGCCTCCACGAGGTCCGCACGCAAAACGGAGCACGCTGCGTCCAACCACACGACCGCGCGCTCCGCGGATGTCCCGAAACAAGCCGGGGGGTCCACGCGACGGAAACCAGCAACCACCCCCGGCGGAAGATAAAACAGCACTGCAAGCTGCCAGGAGCGAAGAAATCGCAAAATCAATCAAAACGGTCAAAACCGAGCATCTGACGGCGAAAAACAGCCTCCGTCGGCGAAAACAACCTCCGTCAGCGAAAACCAGCGCCCGACGGTGAAAAACAGCTCGAACATCAGCTTGCGAAAATCCTACGAAAACCGCTCGCGAAAAACTGCCCGAAAACCGCTCGCGAGACTGCTCACGAAAACAGCGAGAAACGGCTTGCGAAAAACAGCGAAAACCCTGCGCGGAAGCCCGCGCGAAAACTGCTCGCAACCTGCTCGCGAAAACCGCTCAAAAACTGCTTGACGGCAAAAAAAGCAGCAGCCGACGGCGAACACCGCGGCCGACGGCGAAAACAGCGGCCGACGGCGACCAACGGGCTCCGACGGCGAAAACACCGCGCCGGTACGCAAACCGAGGAGTCGCCCGCCGTCCGGGAGCACGCCGAGCGGCGAAAACCCAGCCGCGCGACGAGGGAGGCCCGCCGCACGGCGCCCAACCAAGCAGCACCGCGCAGCAACCTGCTGCGCGGTGCCGGAGCGCACCGCGCAGCGCCCTGCGGCGCTGCGCGCGGTGCCCAGCGGCGCTGCGTGCGGGCCCGCGCGCAGCCCGCTGCGCTGCGCAGGCACGCGAGCGGCCCGCGCGGCCCGCGCAGGCCCGCGCGCAGTCCTGCCGCGCGCGGCCTGGCGGTGCCGCGCGCGCTTGCGCGCGGCCAAGCAGTGCCGCGCGCGCCTGCGCGCAGCCTGGCAGCGCCGCGTGCAGCACTTTGCTGCACGCGGCGCCGCGCCCAGCGGCACGTCGCCGCAGGGTGCAGCCAACAGCAGCACCCTGGCGCCGCGCGTGCGCCATTGCGCGCGCAGGCGGCCGCCGGCGACGGAGAAATCGACCAACAAATAGAAAAAGCCCGAAAAATCCGCAAATCCAAAAAAATCCAAATTGCTCTTTAAAAAAAATCCAACAAAAATCCAAAAGCTCTCCAAAACCAAAATCCAAATTCAAAAACTGCACAAACCTCCAAAAAATGCCAAAAATATGAATTTTGCTTACCTTGACGATGCTCGCCGCACGCCCACGAGCTCCACGCGGCCTCCAACGGCGAGTCCAAAACCCGAGAACGGTCCAAACCCTTTTTCTTTCTTCTTCTTCTTCTTCCTTTTCCTCTCTTTTCCTTTCCTTTCTTTATTTCTTCCTTTTCTTTCTTTCTCTGCTGCTGAGGGAGGGTTGGAGCCCTTTCATAAAGCAAAAGCTTTATTAAATTAATTAACTAATTAACTAATTCCAAAAATCCAACTCCAACTCACTTTTTGCCTTCGGGCTCTCCGCCGCTGCCCGGAACCTCCCGAACTCCGCTGTAAATCAAAAGTACACGCGCTCACAGCTTTTTCTCTTCAAAAAGCTCATCCGTTGAGTCGGGGTGCTCAAATCAATTACCGGCTCCAAAATTGCCAGTTCCGACTCACTTTCTTTTTGCCTCCGGTTCCTCCGCGTCAGTCCGGAACCTCCCGAACCTCGCTGTAAATCGAAAATACACGTGTCCACAGCTTTTTCTCTTCAAAAAGCTCATCCGTTGAGTCGGGGTGCTCAAATCAATTACCGGCTCCAAAATTACCAGTTCCGACTCACTTTTTGCCTCCGGGTCCTCCGCGTCAGTCCGGAACCTCCCGAACCTCGCTGTAAATTGAAAATACACGTGTTCCAAGTGTTCCTGAATTTTCGGCACTCCACGGTGAAGTCGGAAATTTCCAATCTTATCCTCAATCGGCCAACAAAGCCCGGAAAAACCCCAAATCGAGCTGGAGCTTCCGCGTTGATCCGAATCCACCCGGCATCAACTGTAAACTCAGATGCAACATGCCCAAGGCAACTCTCTGCTCCAAGCCATCAGTGTGGTCGGCGCGCTATCCAAAGACCCGATACTCTACATTCTCCCCTCCTTCAAAAGGTTTCGTCCCCGAAACCAAAACACACACCCTACCACAAGAAACCTACATCCGGAATATCATCAACTCCAACTCTCTCTCAATTTGAAAAGCAACCGAAAATAGTGAAAAGTCCAAAATTTCCAAAGGACCGATGCCTTCGCCCCGATCAAACAAGAACAGGTTCCAGCATCGCCTCCATTTCTGGAGTAGTCCTTCGAAATTTTTCGCTCCGTTCGCTACTTTCGGTGTTAAAACGGGAAAACAAGGAGAGGGAGATGTTGAAGCTGTCCCTGCTGTGGCCGCAACCCAAAACCACAATCCACCAACTCAACCATGTAGGGGTGCAAAACTCTGATCTCAACCACTAGGAAAGGAAGTCCTACCAAGTACCATGCGATCCGCTAACCTGGCGCCCACCAAACGAGCAGCCCAAACTCATCCTCTCGATGTGGGTGATCGTCGTCCTGACTGCCTCGACGTCGTGGCCTCATCTGGCTGGCGGTAAGTCGGAGGAGCTCCTTCCTCCGGAAGAGGTAGCGGGGGTGCCGTCGCAAGCGGCATCACCGAAAGTACTACCAGAGGGCATGCTGCCTGAAAATGTCCCGACTGTCCACACGAAAAGCATCGCCCCTGCCTATGGTCACACTGCTGCACTGCATGCGGCCCACCGCAAATGACACACTCAACCTGAAACTGCTGCTGGTGCCTCGGCTGAGGGGGACCTCCTGATCTCCGTCTCCTCTGAAATCCACGACCCTCAGACTGGGATGGTGGCGGCCCCGGGGGTCCCGATCTACTAGACTGTCCAAAATCAGGCGGCACTGGATGTCTCTCCCCGGAGCTGGTCCCTGGCGCTCGCTCCATCTCTGACATAACCACAACTCCTCGGTCAACCCACCGAGCATGCTCAATTGCCGCATCCAGAGTCGGCGCTCTACGCGAATGCACAAGGGGATAAATATCCGGATGCAACCCTCTCTCAAAAAGGTCAACCCTCAGGGCCTCATCCCGGGCAACATGAGGCACACAGCTCAATAACCGCTGAAACTCATTAACGTACTTATGAAGTGGTCGATCACCTTGCTGCAATCGTCGGAGATCCCCTTTTAGTTTCTGCTTCGCACTGTCAGGAAAATTGGCTCTGAGTAGCAAAGCACGAAACTCCGCCCACGTCAATAACTGTACTCCCGGTGGTCCCACTGGACGAACTCGACGCCACCAAGTCTCGGCGTCCTTCTCCAAAAAGTGCGCCCCCAAATGTACCCGATGTTCTTCCTTGATGAAGAGGTTCTCAAACAATTTCTCCATGGCCGCAATCCAGTTCTCAACCTCCCACGGCTCCGAACTCTGACCTGCGAACCGCGGGGGGTGAAACTTGCTGATAAAGGATAGTCGATCCATGAGTTCCCTCTGCTCTGTCTCTGTCAACGGAGGAATCTTTGACGAGGTCGAGGATGTCGTAACCGGAAGTACTGATGGTGGTGCCACAGGAGGTGCTCTCTGCTCCAGCATGCGCATCATGCGCTCCATATTTTCCTCCTGGCGCCTGGCCGCCACCTCCTGGCGCCGCAACGCCTCAGACATCTGGGCCACCTGAGCCCGCAGCTCCTGTACCTCGCTCTGCCCGGCCTGCTCGGCCTCCTCACCCAAGGTCGAACGCCCACTCGTCGCTACACGACGTCTCGGCGGCATCGCAGGTAATGGAAACAAAAACGAATGTCAGGACATAACAACCATACGACCCAATCCAGCGAGAGTCTAAAATTTGTTATCCTTCCTAAAGTATTATGTTGTCTGCAGCCAACATAATCACCTTGAGAGAATAACATATCAAATCACACATCCCAACCCGAGGGAGAGGTAAAAACTCAATCTGGACTCTCGCTAAAAGTCACGACTCTCACGTAGTCATCCTAATGTCCAACCACAAGCCTAGGGTTTCTTAGTCCTCAATGACCTACATCCTAGGCTCTGATACCACTCTAATCTGTCACGCCCCGGGGTCGAAACTGCGACCCGGGCTCGCTAACAGATCCGCCATCTGTACGGAAACTGCCGTACAGACGAAGCGTCTAGCCTGCAAAAGACAAAAGTACAGCTACACAGATATCAGAGCGAATAAAAAGCTGTACTATAAAATTTCACAACTACAAAGTTGCAACAACACATAGCCTATCTCCCAAAATCAGATGATACAAATAAAAGTCCACCTATACAACATCTACAAATCCAAATGGGAGATAGCTAACAGGAAACATAACCAACTCCCACAATCCGGGATGGTACATCTACCTCTCTCTAAAGTAACAATGCTGGTAGGGAACTATCACGCGACTCCCTGTCCTCGGTCCGTCCAGTCAAGCCCAGCAGGAACGGAAGAAAGCCTCATCAACCTGTCACCGACAGAGGGTGTGAGAACTACATCCTAAAGTAGTTCTCAGTGGGTACCGTCTCCAAGAACCACGGTCTGCCCACTAAGTCTACTAGAGGCATAAGATAATAGAAAAGACTGATGATAATATAAATAAGCTGGAAAAGAATCTACAGCTACCATGCCTCTATCTACTATGCTCAAAAGGAAGAGACTATGGATGATGGTATGCAGTCACTCACTGCTGACAATATGTCACAATACTAAGCCCAAGACGCTGTACTATGACACATGCTACGCCATCACTCTCTCAGTGTAACCCAAATCTCAGCGACTGCCCCACAGGGTCCAGTCGAGTCAAGCCTGCGCCCCCTGGTGTATCAACCAGGGTGTCCAAACGGACAAACTCGATATATCACACAGTGACCCCATGGTAGCTCGGCCAGGGGTATCAAGCGACCTCTAGTATATGAACTAGGCGCATCATCGCAGCCTCGTCAGGCTCGGTATCATCATCGCAGCCTCATCAGGCTCGGAATCATCAACGCACCCGGGGCGTAGCTCGAGGGGTGTGACCCCACCGAACTCAAGTATCTCATCAGTAACACTGTCTCACAAGCGGCTCCTGCAGGCTATAGTCCTCGATCAAACAGATCGGTATCTCGATGCTCAAAGCACAACTCAGTCGGAGAACCCTCCACGACTCAATCTCACAACACTGACCCGCTCAACGAAAGTACCACACAGCTGGGACCACCGTCTCTCCCAACGGCTCCCACAAGAACACCCTACTGAACTCAACACACAACTCATGGCCGGAGATGCTCCACAGCCAGATCTACGAAGGGTCCGAAACCCCAGGAGACTAACACCTACGCCCCCAAGAAAGAGAACAACCCTTAGAACCCGGATCACTCGAATCCGCTCGGGTGGATAAGTTTATAAGAAACCATGTCATTTATTTCAGAAAACCATTCAATCTGAGAGAAATCCATCTTTTAATGATTTTTAGTCTTTTTAGGAAAACCCTTTGAAATCAAGTTTTATGCCCAAGCCTCGAAGAGCTAACGCCCTCGTCCTATCAAACAAGAACAGACTCAGGCGACTTTGCGAGGCTTGGAAGAAATCACTGCCTGACCAAAATCATGTATTCGTCCAAAAAAGGTTCTGGGTTCAAGGTCCTGCTAACACACGTGCACCACGATCACAACAGGGTGGTGACGAGAAGAACAGCGGAAAGGAAAACCCCGGGACCACCGTTTACCTGAAACGGTTCCCCACGCACTAACACTGGCCTAACCCAGCCACCAGACCCCACTCGGCCCCCCGGCCCGAGTGCAACACCCGTCCCACAACACTCTGACCACTCAGCCCACTACCCGGGCGAGGAACACTATGTCCAGAAGGATATGCACGGTGTGGGATGTCTAAAACATAAAAGAACCTAGCCCAGATTAAGGTTCTCTATTGGTCCGGTCAAACACATGCACATATGACGGGGGTGCTAGTTAAGTTTTAAGAAAACACTTAAACTAGCATGCAATCCTATCACAATAGAATTAGAAGGAAGTCCGTAGACTTGGAGAGAAAAACCAACCCACCTCAGAATGCCACCAATTGCTTGTCGACACTTGAAATTGGGCTCAGCGGGACTTACCTTGCCTCCACGAGGTCCGCACGCAAAACGGAGCACGCTGCGTCCAACCACACGACCGCGCGCTCCGCGGATGTCCCGAAACAAGCTGGCGGGTCCACGCGACGGAACCCAGCAACCACCCCCGGCGGAAGATAAAACAGCACTGCAAGCTGCCAGGAGCGAAGAAATCGCAAAATCAATCAAAACGGTCAAAACCGAGCATTTGACGGCGAAAAACAGCCTCCGTCGGCGAAAACAGACTCCGTCAGCGAAAACCAGCGCCCGACGGCAAAAAACAGCTCGAACATCAGCTTGCGAAAATCCTACGAAAACCGCTCGCGAAAAACTGCCCGAAAACCGCTCGCGAGACTGCTCGCGAAAACAGCGAGAAACGGCTTGTGAAAAACAGCGAAAACCCTGCGCGGAAGCCCGCGCGAAAACTGCTCGCAACCTGCTCGCGAAAACCGCTCAAAAACTGCTTGACGGCAAAAAAAGCAGCAGCCGACGGCGAACACCGCGGCCGACGGCGAAAACAGCGGCCGACGGCGACCAACGGGCTCCGACGGCGAAAACACCGCGCCGGTACGCAAACCGAGGAGTCGCCCGCCGTCCGGGAGCACGCCGAGCGGCGAAAACCCAGCCGCGCGACGAGGGAGGCCCGCCGCACGGCGCCCAACCAAGCAGCGCCGCGCAGCAACCTGCTGCGCGGTGCCGGAGCGCACCGCGCAGCGCCCTGCGGCGCTGCGCGCGGTGCCCAGCGGCGCTGCGTGCGGGCCCGCGCGCAGCCCGCTGCGCTGCGCAGGCACGCGAGCGGCCCGCGCGGCCCGCGCAGGCCCGCGCGCGGTCCTGCCGCGCGCGGCCTGGCGGTGCCGCGCGCGCTTGCGCGCGGCCAAGCAGTGCCGCGCGCGCCTGCGCGCGGCCAGGCAGGCCCTGCCGCGCGCGCCTGCGCGCAGCCTGGCAGCGCCGCGTGCAGCACTTTGCTGCACGCGGCGCCGCGCCCAGCGGCACGTCGCCGCAGGGTGCAGCCAACAGCAGCACCCTGGCGCCGCGCGTGCGCCATTGCGCGCGCAGGCGGCCGCCGGCGACGGAGAAATCGACCAACAAATAGAAAAATCCCGAAAAATCCGCAAATCCAAAAAAATCCAAATTGCTCTTTAAAAAAAATCCAACAAAAATCCAAAAGCTCTCCAAAACCAAAATCCAAATTCAAAAACTGCACAAACCTCCAAAAAATGCCAAAAATCTGAATTTTGCTTACCTTGACGATGCTCGCCGCACGCCCACGAGCTCCACGCGGCCTCCAACGGCGAGTCCAAAACCCGAGAACGGTCCAAACCCTTTTTCTTTCTTCTTCTTCTTCTTCCTTTTCCTCTCTTTTCGTTTCCTTTCTTTATTTCTTCCTTTTCTTTCTTTCTCTGCTGCAGAGGGAGGGTTGGAGCCCTTTCATAAAGCAAAAGCTTTATTAAATTAATTAACTAATTAACTAATTCCAAAAATCCAACTCCAACTCACTTTTTGCCTTCGGGCTCTCCGCCGCTGCCCGGAACCTCCCGAACTCCGCTGTAAATCAAAAGTACACGCGCTCACAGCTTTTTCTCTTCAAAAAGCTCATCCGTTGAGTCGGGGTGCTCAAATCAATTACCGGCTCCAAAATTGCCAGTTCCGACTCACTTTTTGCCTCCGGTTCCTCCGCGTCAGTCCGGAACCTCCCGAACCTCGCTGTAAATCGAAAATACACGTGTCCACAGCTTTTTCTCTTCAAAAAGCTCATCCGTTGAGTCGGGGTGCTCAAATCAATTACCGGCTCCAAAATTACCAGTTCCGACTCACTTTTTGCCTCCGGGTCCTCCGCGTCAGTCCGGAACCTCCCGAACCTCGCTGTAAATTGAAAATACACATGTTCCAAGTGTTCCTGAATTTTCGGCACTCCACGGTGAAGTCGGAAATTTCCAATCTCATCCTCAATCGGCCAACAAAGCCCGGAAAAACCCCAAATCGAGCTGGAGCTTCCGCGTTGATCCGAATCCACCCGGCATCAACTGTAAACTCAGATGCAACATGCCCAAGGCAACTCTCTGCTCCAAGCCATCAGTGTGGTCGGCGCGCTATCCAAAGACCCGGTACTCTACATTCTCCCCTCCTTCAAAAGGTTTCGTCCCCGAAACCAAAACACACACCCTACCACAAGAAACCTACATCCGGAATATCATCAACTCCAACTCTCTCTCAATTTGAAAAGCAACCGAAAATAGCGAAAAGTCCAAAATTTCCAAAGGACCGATGCCTTCGCCCCGATCAAACAAGAACAGGTTCCAGCATCGCCTCCATTTCTGGAGTAGTCTTTCGAAATTTTTCGCTCCGTTCGCTACTTTCGGTGTTAAAACGGGAAAACAAGGAGAGGGAGATGTTGAAGCTGTCCCTGCTGTGGCCGCAACCCAAAACCACAATCCACCAACTCAACCATGTAGGGGTGCAAAACTCTGATCTCAACCACTAGGAAAGGAAGTCCTACCAAGTACCATGCGATCCGCTAACCTGGCGCCCACCAAACGAGCAGCCCAAACTCATCCTTTCGATGTGGGTGATCGTCGTCCTGACTGCCTCGACGTCGTGGCCTCATCTGGCTGGCGGTAAGTCGGAGGAGCTCCTTCCTCCGGAAGAGGTAGCGGGGGTGCCGTCGCAAGCGGCATCACCGAAAGTACTACCAGAGGGCATGCTGCCTGAAAATGTCCCGACTGTCCACACGAAAAGCATCGCCCCTGCCTATGGTCACACTGCTGCACTGCATGCGGCCCACCGCAAATGACACACTCAACCTGAAACTGCTGCTGGTGCCTCGGCTGAGGGGGACCTCCTGATCTCCGTCTCCTCTGAAATCCACGACCCTCAGACTGGGATGGTGGCGGCCCCGGGGGTCCCGATCTACTAGACTGTCCAAAATCAGGCGGCACTGGATGTCTCTCCCCGGAGCTGGTCCCTGGCGCTCGCTCCATCTCTGACATAACCACAACTCCTCGGTCAACCCACCGAGCATGCTCAATTGCCGCATCCAGAGTCGGCGCTCTACGCGAATGCACAAGGGGATAAATATCCGGATGCAACCCTCTCTCAAAAAGGTCAACCCTCAGGGCCTCATCCCGGGCAACATGAGGCACACAGCTCAATAACCGCTGAAACTCATTAACGTACTTATGAAGTGGTCGATCACCTTGCTGCAATCGTCGGAGATCCCCTTCTAGTTTCTGCTTCGCACTGTCAGGAAAATAGGCTCTGAGTAGCAAAGCACGAAACTCCGCCCACGTCAATAACTGTACTCCCGGTGGTCCCACTGGACGAACTCGACGCCACCAAGTCTCGGCGTCCTTCTCCAAAAAGTGCGCCCCCAAATGTACCCGATGTTCTTCCTTGATGAAGAGGTTCTCAAACAATTTCTCCATGGCCGCAATCCAGTTCTCAACCTCCCACGGCTCCGAACTCTGACCTGCGAACCGCGGGGGGTGAAACTTGCTGATAAAGGATAGTCGATCCATGAGTTCCCTCTGCTCTGTCTCTGTCAACGGAGGAATCTTTGACGAGGTCGAGGATGTCGTAACCGGAAGTACTGATGGTGGTGCCACAGGAGGTGCTCTCTGCTCCAGCATGCGCATCATGCGCTCCATATTTTCCTCCTGGCGCCTGGCCGCCACATCCTGGCGCCGCAACGCCTCAGACATCTGGGCCACCTGAGCCCGCAGCTCCTGTACCTCGCTCTGCCCGGCCTGCTCGGCCTCCTCACCCAAGGTCGAACGCCCACTCGTCGCTACACGACGTCTCGGCGGCATCGCAGGTAATGGAAACAAAAACGAATGTCAGGACATAACAACCATACGACCCAATCCAGCGAGAGTCTAAAATTTGTTATCCTTCCTAAAGTATTATGTTGTCTGCAGCCAACATAATCACCTTGAGAGAATAACATATCAAATCACACATCCCAACCCGAGGGAGAGGTAAAAACTCAATCTGGACTCTCGCTAAAAGTCACGACTCTCACGTAGTCATCCTAATGTCCAACCACAAGCCTAGGGTTTCTTAGTCCTCAATGACCTACATCCTAGGCTCTGATACCACTCTAATCTTTCACGCCCCGGGGTCGAAACTGCGACCCGGGCTCGCTAACAGATCCGCCATCTGTACGGAAACTGCCGTACAGACGAAGCGTCTAGCCTGCAAAAGACAAAACTACAGCTACACAGATATCAGAGCGAATAAAAAGCTGTACTATAAAATTTCACAACTACAAAGTTGCAACAACACATAGCCTATCTCCCAAAATCAGATGATACAAATAAAAGTCCACCTATACAACATCTACAAATCCAAATGGGAGATAGCTAACAGGAAACATAACCAACTCCCACAATCCGGGATGGTACATCTACCTCTCTCTAAAGTAACAATGCTGGTAGGGAACTATCACGCGACTCCCTGTCCTCGGTCCGTCCAGTCAAGCCCAGCAGGAACGGAAGAAAGCCTCATCAACCTGTCACCGACAGAGGGTGTGAGAACTACATCCTACAGTAGTTCTCAGTGGGTACCGTCTCCAAGAACCACGGTCTGCCCACTAAGTCTACTAGAGGCATAAGATAATAGAAAAGACTGATGATAATATAAATAAGCTGGAAAAGAATCTACAGCTACCATGCCTCTATCTACTATGCTCAAAAGGAAGAGACTATGGATGATGGTATGCAGTCACTCACTGCTGACAATATGTCACAAGTACTAAGCCCAAGACGCTGTACTATGACACATGCTACGCCATCACTCTCTCAGTGTAACCCAAATCTCAGCGACTGCCCCACAGGGTCCAGTCGAGTCAAGCCTGCGCCCCCTGGTGTATCAACCAGGGTGTCCAAACGGACAAACTCGATATATCACACAGTGACCCCATGGTAGCTCGGCCAGGGGTATCAAGCGACCTCTAGTATATGAACTAGGCGCATCATCGCAGCCTCGTCAGGCTCGGTATCATCATCGCAGCCTCATCAGGCTCGGAATCATCAACGCACCCGGGGCGTAGCTCGAGGGGTGTGACCCCACCGAACTCAAGTATCTCATCAGTAACACTGTCTCACAAGCGGCTCCTGCAGGCTATAGTCCTCGATCAAACAGATCGGTATCTCGATGCTCAAAGCACAACTCAGTCGGAGAACCCTCCACGACTCAATCTCACAACACTGACCCGCTCAACGAAAGTACCACACAGCTGGGACCACCGTCTCTCCCAACGGCTCCCACAAGAACACCCTACTGAACTCAACACACAACTCATGGCCGGAGATGCTCCACAGCCAGATCTACGAAGGGTCCAAAACCCCAGGAGACTAACACCTACGCCCCCAAGAAAGAGAACAGCCCTTAGAACCCAGATCACTCGAATCCGCTCGGGTGGATAAGTTTATAAGAAACCATGTCATTTATTTCAGAAAACCATTCAATCTGAGAGAAATCCATCTTTTAATGACTTTTAGTCTTTTTAGGAAAACCCTTTGAAATCAAGTTTTATGCCCAAGCCTCGAAGAGCTAACGCCCTCGTCCTATCAAACAAGAACAGACTCAGGCGACTTTGCGAGGCTTGGAAGAAATCACTGCCTGACCAAAATCATGTATTCGTCCAAAAAAGGTTCTGGGTTCAAGGTCCTGCTAACACACGTGCACCACGATCACAACAGGGTGGTGACGAGAAGAACAGCGGAAAGGAAAACCCCGAGACCACCGTTTACCTGAAACGGTTCCCCACGCACTAACACTGGCCTAACCCAGCCACCAGACCCCACTCGGCCCCCCGGCCCGAGTGCAACACCCGTCCCACAACACTCTGACCACTCAGCCCACTACCCGGGCGAGGAACACTATGTCCAGAAGGATATGCACGGTGTGGGATGTCTAAAACATAAAAGAACCTAGCCCAGATTAAGGTTCTCTATTGGTCTGGTCAAACACATGCACATATGACGGGGGTGCTAGTTAAGTTTCAAGAAAACACTTAAACTAGCATGCAATCCTATCACAATAGAATTAGAAGGAAGTCCGTAGACTTGGAGAGAAAAACCAACCCACCTCAGAATGCCACCAATTGCTTGTCGACACTTGAAATTGGGCTCAGCGGGACTTACCTTGCCTCCACGAGGTCCGCACGCAAAACGGAGCACGCTGCGTCCAACCACACGACCGCGCGCTCCGCGGATGTCCCGAAACAAGCCGGCGGGTCCACGCGACGGAACCCAGCAACCACCCCCGGCGGAAGATAAAACAGCACTGCAAGCTGCCAGGAGCGAAGAAATCGCAAAATCAATCAAAACGGTCAAAACCGAGCATTTGACGGCGAAAAACAGCCTCCGTCGGCGAAAACAGCCTCCGTCAGCGAAAACCAGCGCCCGACGGCAAAAAACAGCTCGAACATCAGCTTGCGAAAATCCTGCGAAAACCGCTCGCGAAAAACTGCCCGAAAACCGCTCGCGAGACTGCTCGCGAAAACAGCGAGAAACGACTTGCGAAAAACAGCGAAAACCCTGCGCGGAAGCCCGCGCGAAAACTGCTCGCAACCTGCTCGCGAAAACCGCTCAAAAACTGCTTGACGGCAAAAAAAGCAGCAGCCGACGGCGAACACCGCGGCCGACGGCGAAAACAGCGGCCGACGGCGACCAACGGGCTCCGACGGCGAAAACACCGCGTCGGTACGCAAACCGAGGAGTCGCCCGCCGTCCGGGAGCACGCCGAGCGGCGAAAACCCAGCCGCGCGACGAGGGAGGCCCGCCGCACGGCGCCCAACCAAGCAGCGCCGCGCAGCAACCTGCTGCGCGGTGCCGGAGCGCACCGCGCAGCGCCCAGCGGCGCTGCGCGCGGTGCCCAGCGGCGCTCCGCGCAGCGCCCAGAGGCGCTGCGCGCGGGCCCGTGCACAGCCCGCTGCGCTGCACGCGGCCGCGCGCGGCCGCGCGCCCGCGGCCCTGCCGCGCGCGCTTGCGCGCGGCCAAGCAGTGCCGCGCGCGCCTGCGCGCGGCCAGGTAGGCCCTGCCGCGCGCGCCTGCGCGCCGCCTGGCAGCGCCGAGTGCAGCACTTTGCTGCACGCGGCGCCGCGCCCAGCGGCACGTCGCCGCAGGGTGCTGCCAACAGCAGCACCCTGGCGCCGCGCGTGCGCCATTGCGCGCGCGCGCGGCCGCCGGCGACGGAGAAATTGACCAACAAATAGAAAAAGCCCGAAAAATCCGCAAATCCAAAAAAATCCAAATTGCTCTTTAAAAAAAATCCAACAAAAATCCAAAAGCTCTCCAAAACCAAAATCCAAATTCAAAAACTGCACAAACCTCCAAAAAATCCCAAAAATCTGAATTTTGCTTACCTTGACGATGCTCGCCGCACGCCCACGAGCTCCACGCGGCCTCCAACGGCGAGTCCAAAACCCGAGAACGGTCCAAACCCTTTTCTTTCTTCTTCTTCTTCTTCCTTTTCCTCTCTTTTCCTTTCCTTTCTTTCTTTCTTCCTTTTCTTTCTTTCTCTGCTGCAGAGGGAAGGTTGGAGACCTTTTATAAAGCAAAAGCTTTATTAAATTAATTAACTAATTAACTAATTCCAAAAATCCAACTCCAACTCACTTTTTGCCTTCGGGCTCTCCGCCGCTGCCCGGAACCTCCCGAACTCCGCTGTAAATCAAAAGTACATGCGCTCACAGCTTTTTCTCTTCAAAAAGCTCATCCGTTGAGTCGGGGTGCTCAAATCAATTACCGGCTCCAAAATTGCCTGTTCCGACTCACTTTTTGCCTCCGGGTCCTCCGCGTCAGTCCGGAACCTCCCGAACCTCGCTGTAAATCGAAAATACACGTGTCCACAGCTTTTTCTCTTCAAAAAGCTCATCCGTTGAGTCGGGGTGCTCAAATCAATTACCGGCTCCAAAATTGCCAGTTCCGACTCACTTTTTGCCTCCGGGTCCTCCGCGTCAGTCCGGAACCTCCCGAACCTCGCTGTAAATCGAAAATACACGTGTTCCAAGTGTTCCTGAATTTCCGGCACTCCACGGTGAAGTCGGAAATTTCCAATCTCATCCTCAATCGGCCAACAAAGCCCGGAAAAACCCCGAATCGAGCTGGAGCTTCCGCGTTGATCCGAATCCACCCGGCATCAACTGTAAACTCAGATGCAACATGCCCAAGGCAACTCTCTGCTCCAAGCCATCAGTGTGGTCGGCGCGCTATCCAAAGACCCGGTACTCTACAGGTTGAGCATCATGATTTTATCTGTTCTGAGAGAGAGCGTGGATTTTGACTATAGCCCGCATGAGCCACTACTCGATAGCGAGTTAGTCCGTTTGGACGCCCTACGTAATTCCTGCCAGTCAGCGGGAGGTGGTTGTTGGTGGGCGCAGGTTTGACTGGACCAGGTGTGGCAGTCAGCTCGATTGGGTCGATTGTGCACTTCACGTGCTGGTGGTTGCATACCATTCGTTGGTTCTCCCCTTTTTAGCCTGTAGATAGGGGCGGGGTAGCTGTTGAGAGTCTCCAGCTTACTTATTTCAGTCTTTATGACTTGGGTTAGTTTATGTCTCCTGAGGACTTGGTGGGCAGACCGTCGGGTCTAGCGGCGGTACCCACTGAGAACTCCCTTTTTGGTGAAGTTCTCACACCCTTTGGGGGTTTTTCCCCTCCTTTTTCCTTCATCTCCTTTGTTTTGCAGAGTCTTAGCGGGTGTTGCTGATTCTGCGGTTGTTGATCGGCGCGAGGGAGTCGCGAGCTAGATCCCTACCCGTCGTTGGAGAGTAGCGGTACCCCTACAGAGGAGATCTTCAGTAGACTAGTTGTTTTACTTTTTCCTCTTTTGAGAGACTGTTGTAGTGAGGATATTTTATGTATTGAGAGACTGTACACTATTGTATTTGTTGGAGTTACCTCCCCGGTTGGGTTCAGAGCTTGTATTTGAGAATATTGTTTTATTATTATTTTTGGTAGGCGGACATTGTTGTATTATTTCCGGTTGTACAGTGATTGTTTTTAATTACAGCAGATTTTTATTTATAGCTTTGATATCTGTTTAGCTATAGTACTTTTCTTGCAGGTAGGACGCTTCGCCTATGCGGGTTTGGCATAGGTGGCGGATCTGTTGGCGAGCCCGGGTCGCAGTTTCGACCCCGGGGCGTGACAGTGTGTCATTTGCGGTGGGCCGCATGCAGTGCAGCAGTGTGATCATAGACAGGGGCGATGTTTTTCGTGTGGACAGACTGGACATTTTCAGGCAGCATGCCCTCGAACAGTACTTACGGTAATGCCGCTTGCGACTGCACCCCTGCTACCTTTTCCAGAAGAAGGAGCTCCTCCGACGTACCGCCAGCCAGATGAGGCCACGATGTCGAGGCAGTCAGGGCGACGACCACCCACATCGAGAGGATGAGTTGGGTTGCCCGATTGGTGGGCACCAGGTTATTGGATCGCTTGGTACTTGGTATGACTTCCTTTCCTTGTTGTTGAGATCAGAGTTTTGCACCCTGCCTGGTTCGAGTTGGTAGATTGTAGTTTTGAGTTGCAGCCATAGCAGGGACAGCTTCAACATCTCTCTCTCCTTGTTTTCTCGTCTTGACGCCGAAACTGGCGAACGGGGCGAAAATTTCAAAGGGCTACTCCAGAAATGGAGACGATGCTGGAACTTGTTCTTGTTTGATTGGGGTGAAGGCATCGGTCTTTTGGAATTTTCGGACTTTTCGCAATTTCGGCTGCTTTCCAAATAGAGAGTTGGGGTTGATGACGTTCCTGATGTAGGGCTTCTTTGTGGTAGGAGGTGTGTTTTGGTTTCGGGGACGAAACCTTTTGAAGGAGGGGAGAGTGTAGAGTACCGGGTCTTCGGATGGTGCGCCGACCGCACATGGTGTCGTGGAGCAGAGAGTTTGCCTCGGGCATGTTGCGTTGGTGTTTACTATTGATGTCGGGTTGATCCGGATCAACGTAGATGTCCCAGCCCGATTCGGAGTTTTTCCGGCACATTGCGCCGATTGAGGACTGGATTTAGGAATTACCGACTTCACAGGGGAGTACAGGAAAATTCGGGAACACTTGGAACAGGTATATTATCATATTACAGCGAAGTTCGGGAGGTTCCGGACTGACGCGGAGGATCCGGAGGCAAAAGGTGAGTCGGAACTGGCAGTTTCGGAGCCGGTTTTTGATTTGAGCACCCCGACTCAACGGATGAGCTTTTTGAAGAGAAAAAGCAGTGAGCGCGTGTACTTTCGATTTACAGCGGAGTTCGGGAGGTTCCGGACAGCGGCGGAGAGCCCGAAGGCAAAAAGTGAGTTGGAGTTGGGCTTTTTGGAATATTTAATTAATTAGTTTGCTAATTAATTTGGGGCTTCTTGCTCGGTGACAGAGGAGTGAGTTGAGGGTGGTGGATTGAGGTAAGTGGTATTTTTGCTTTTTATTGTTTTAATCCTCTTGCTTAGTTAATTAAGCTTTAATTAATTTTAAAGCTTAATTAAGCTTTTGCCTGAAGCTTTTTTAAGTGGATGTCCTTATCCACTTGCCTCATCACCCCCAAGCCACCCCTCTCCTCTGTAGCAGAGAGAAGAAAGGAAAAGAAAAGAGAGGGAAATGGAAGAAGAAAAAGGGAAAAGAAGAGGAAGAAGAAGGTTCTTGAGGAGAGCTTGGTTGAGGACTCCCCGTTAGTGGCCGAGGGAAGCTCGTGAGCGTGCGGCGTGCGACGGCGAGGTAAGCAAATTTCAGTTTTTTGGGGTTTTGGAGGTTTTGTGCAGTTTTGGAGTTTTTGGGTTTTTAATTTGATTTTTGGGTTTTGTTAATTTATTTATTTTATTTGGTTGCACGGGGGATCGCGGCCGAGGGAGCCGCGCGCGCGCGCAATGGCGCACGCGCGGCCGCTGCACGGGCGCGCAAGGGCGCCGCGCGCAGCCGCCGCCAGGGTGCTGCAGGGCTGGCAGCACCCTGCGGCCCACCCGCGTGCGCGGGCAGCACCAGGGCGCTGCGCCCTGGTGCAGCGCCGCGTGGGCGCTGCTGGCCGCGCGCAAGCGTGCGCGGCGGGCGCCCGCGCCCTGCAGACCGCGCGGGTCCTTGCGGGCTGCGCGCGGTGCCGCGGGCCGCGGGCAGCGCGCAGGACGCTGCGCGGGCCGCGCGCAGCCCTTGCGGGCCGCCTGCGGTGCCGCATGCCCTGCGCGGGCCGCGCGCAGCCCTGCGGACCGCGCGCAAGGCGCACGCGGTGCCGCAGGGCCGCGCGCAGGGCGCGCACCGCGCAGGCCCTCGCGGGCCGCGCGCGGTGCCGCGTGCCCTGCGGGGGCGGCGCGCAGCGCGCAGGGCGCTGCGCGGACTGCGCGCAGCCCTGCGGACCGCGAGCAAGGCGCGCGCGGTGCCGCAACGCGGACCCTTGCGGGCCGTGCGCGGTGCCGTGGGCCCTGCGCTGGCCGCGCGCAGCGGCCTGGGCGCTGCGCGGGCCGCGCGCATCCCCGCGGACCGCGCGCGAGACGCGCGGTGCCGTAGGCTGCGCGCAGGGCGCGCAGCGCCGCGGGCCCCGAGCGGGCGCGCGCGCGGCGCTGTGCGGCAGGCTGCGCTGCGCGGTCGTTCTGCTCGCAAGCGGTTTCGCGCAGGTTTTCGCGCAGGTTTTCGCTGTTTTTCGCGAGCAGTTTGCGAGCGGTTTCGCGCAGGTTTTCGCACAGGTTTTCGCTGTTTTTCGCGAGCAGTTTCCGAGCGGTTTCGCGCAGGTTTTCACGCAGGTTCTCGCTGTTTTTCGCGAGCAGTTTGCGAGCGGTTTCGCGCAGGTTTTCGCGCAGGTTTTCGCTGTTTTTCGCGAGCAGTTTGCGAGCGGTTTCGCGCAGGTTTTCGCGCAGGTTTTCGCTGTTTTTCGCGAGCAGTTTGCGAGCGGTTTCGTGCAGGTTTTCGCGCAGGTTTTCGCTGTTTTTTGCGAGCAGTTTGCCAGCGGTTTCGCGCAGGTTTTCGCCAAGGTTTTCGCGCAGGTTTTCGCTGTTTTTCGCGAGCAGTTTGCGAGCGTTTTCGCGCAGGTTTTCGCTGTTTTTCGCGAGCAGTTTGCGAGCGGTTTCGCGCAGGTTTTCGCACAGGTTTTCGCTGTTTTTCGCGAGCAGTTTGCGAGCGGTTTCGCTGGGTGTTTTCCGCTGTTTTCGCGAGCAGCTTCGCGAGCGGTTTTCGCAGCTTTCGCGGTTTTAGCGAGCAGTTTTTGTTGCGGTTTTCGCAGTTTTTGAGCAGTTTCGTCGACTGTTTTCGCGAGCCTTTTTGTGCAGTTTTTGCGAGCGATTTTCGCGCAGTTTTTCGCCGACGGAACTGTCTTTCGCCGTCGGGCGCAGTTTTTCGCCGACGGAAGTTGTTTTTCGCCGCCGGATGCTCGGTTTTTCACCGTTTGGCTGATTTTGCGATTTCTTTCTTCCTGGCGGTTGCAGTGCTGTTTTTAGCTTCCGTCGAGGATGGTTGTGTGTTTCTCCGCCGCGTTGAGCCGCGGGCTGGCTTCGGGGCATCCGCGGAGCTCGCGGTCTTGTGGTTGGTCACGGCGTGCTCCGATCTGCGTGCGGATTCCAGCACCGTGCTTCTTTTTGCGTGCGGACCCCGTGGAGGTAAAGGTAATCCCGCTGAGCCCAATTGCAAGTGTCGACGAGCAATTAGTGGCATTCTGAGGTGGGTTGGTTTTCTCTCCAAGTCTACGGACTTCCTTCTAATTCTATTATGATAGGATTTGCACGCTAGTAAGTGTATTATTGGAACCTTGACTAGCACCCCTGTCATATGTTGCATGTGTTTAACCAGACCAATAGAGAACCTTAATCTGGGCTAGGTTCTTTTATGCTTTAGACATCCCACACATTTGCATATCCTTCTGGTCATAGAGTTCCTCGCCCAGGTGGTGTGCCGAGTGGTCAGGGTATTGTGGGATGGGTGTTGCACTCGGGCCGGGGGCCGAGTGGGGTCTGGTGGCTGGGTTAGGCCAGTGTTGGTGTTTTGGGAGCCGTTTCAGATAAACGGTGGTCCCGGGAGTTTAGTTTCCGCTGTTCTTCTCGTCACCATCATGTTGTGATCGTGGTGCACGTGTGTTAGCAGGACCTTGAACCCAGAACCTTTTTGGACGGACACATGATTTTAGTCAGCCAATGCTTTCTTCCAAGCCTCGCGGGGGTCGCCTGAGTCTGTTCTTGTTTGATAGGTCGAGGGCGTTAGCTCGTCGAGGTCTGGATATAAAACTGGTTTTCAATTGGTTTCCTATAAAGACTAAAAATCATTAAAAAGATGGATTTCTCTCAGATCAAATGTTTCATATAAACGTCACTGTTTCTTATAAACTTATCCACCCGAGATGATTCGAGTGGTCTGGGTTCTAAGGGCTGATTTCCTTCTTGGGACGAAAACGACGGGAGGTGACACCCATAGCCTGTTCTTGCTTGATCGGGGCCGTAGGTAGTAGTCACCCGAGGTTTTCGGACCCTTTGCGGATCTGGCTGTGGAGTATCTCCAGCCGTGTGTTGTGTGTTGAGACAGTTTTTCCACTTTAACCGAGAGGGGCCGAATCCCTGAATGGCAAAGGATCGAGAACTTCGATAGGCTGAGCCTAGGGTCTGTTCTTGTTTGATTGGGGCTCTAGGCACCGGTCTATCGGGATTTTCGGACCTTTGCCGCGTCAGTCGGTTCTTCTCGCCTATGAGTGGGGTGTTGTCGTGGGAGCCGTTTGGAGTGACGGCGGTCCTAGCTGGGTAGTTAGTGTTGTGAGCTTGGGTCGTAGAGGGTTCTCCGACATAGCTGCGAGAGTGGTTGAGCTATTCATACTCGGGTCGAGGTTCTTTTCCGACTGAGTTATGTATTTGGAGCTCATGTTACCGATCTGTTTGATCGTGGATTATTGCCTGCTGAGCCTGGCATTTCATGCCAGTTATGAGACACTTGTGATACTTGAGTTCGGTGGGGTCGCTCCCCTCGAGCTACGCCCCGGGTGCGATGATGTTACCGAGCTTGACGAGGCTGCGATGATGCGACTAGTTGATACACTAGAGTTCGCTTGAGATTGAGATAGTCCGTGTAGGACACCCTACGTAAGACCAAGTCCTGTTTGGGCGTAGTGGCAGTAGTGGAGCGCAGGCTGGACTGGACCTTATAAGGCAGTCATAGAGATTGAGTGTTATGTGAGAGAGTATGCTTACTGTGCCTTAGTGAGTTGTCCTTTGAGCATAGTACTTATGACATATGGTCAGTAGTGAGTGGATGCATACCATCATCTATGTTCTTTTCCCCATTGAGCATAGTAGATAGAGGCATGATAGCTGTAGATACTTTCCAGCTTACTTTTCATTACCACAGTCGTTTTCTGTTATCTTATGCCTCTAGTAGACTTAGTGGGCAGACCGTGGTTCTTGGAGACGGTACCCACTGAGAACTACTGTAGGATGTAGTTCTCACACCCTCTGTCGGTGACAGGTTGCTGAGGCTTTCTTCCGTTCCTGCCGAGCTGACTGGACGGACCGAGGACAGGGAGTCGCGTGATAGTTCCCTACCGGCATTGTTACTTTAGAGTGAGGTAGATGTACCATCCCGGATTGTGGGAGTTGGTTATGTGTTGTTGTATTACTAGTTCAGTTGTCTCCCTTTTGGATTTGTAGATGTTGTATAGGTGGACTTCTACTTGTATCATCATGTTTGTGGAGATAGACTATGTTTATATTTCTCGGCTTTTAGTAGTGAGATTTTATATTACAGCTTTATTACCCGCTCTGATATCTGTGTAGCTGTAGTTCTGTCTCTTGCAGGTTAGACGCTTCGTCTGTACGGCAGTTTCCGTACAGATGGCAGGTCTGTTAGCGAGCCCGGGTCGCAGTTTCGACCCCGGGGCGTGACATTAACTCCTCGAAGCTACGCTGGCACTGCTTTTTCCAAAAGCTTCGGACCTCTATCACGATCGTAGGCTTAGGCTAATTCCCAAACGGCATCACCCTTCGTTGGGTCCACTGTCACTCCTGCAGCTGAAATCACAAGGCCTGGCTACGAACCTTCCAAAGTCCAAAATGTGCACTTTCTCGACTTGGCATACAACTTCTTTTCCTTCAGAAGTTGCAGCACTATCCTCAAGTGTTCTTCATGCTCTATCTCACTTCAGGAATAAATCCAAACATCCATGAAGAGTACCGCTACCAACCCGTCCAAGTACAACTGGAACACACAATTCCTCGAATCCTAAAGACGGCAGGGCATTAGTCAATCCACTTGACTTCGTTGTAATCTCATAATGCCCCTACCGGGTCCCGAACACTATCTGGGCACAACCCTCGACTGTATGGTTCCATAAGGATACCTACCTCACAAATGAGCATCTGCCGGAGTACAAACCAAACATGTCTGTGCTCTGGCATCCTCTGCAAACATACTCCTGACCAAATCCACGGTAACATACACTGGGGTAACCAATCCCTATCCACTACCACATCCAAACTCGGAGCTAATGTAGGACCAACCACACTCATCCATGTGCAACACATGATCTTGAATCCGAACCTCACGTGCACAAGCCAACAGTCCTATCTCTGGCCCATGAGAAGCTACCAATGCTATACTGAAACATGCACAAGCGGTGTTGGCATCAAACATGCTCCAACTCTGACGACTACAAGGAAAACCACACCTAGTAAGACGCAATCCGCTATCCAGGCGCCCTCTAATCGGCTGCGCAATCTCATCTGCTCGATGCTGGGGGTTGGCGCTCTGTCTGTCCCGACATTGCGGGCCCTATCTGTAGTGGTCCAGATTTCCCATGCAACCTTTCTGGTGAATCCACTGTGTAGAACACCTGGTGTTGGTGTGTCTGGCCCATAGTGCATCAAAGGGATGCCACAGATGGACCCTGTGAGACATCTTTAGCTGATTTGGACTTTGGCTGCATTTGCCGAATTTTAGAAAAGGTTTTGGGCCAAACCGAGGTTGGATTTGAATTCAGCGTGGAAAAATGCTTGAAAATGGCTATTTACTTGTCAAATTCGGAGTCCGGATGACCAAAAAGGGGCTTCCGGAAGTTTTCAGGGATTTTCGGTGCATGGGGGAGGACCGTGGACCAGCCTGAGCCACGTGGCGGCCTACTATTGGCCGGCTCACGCAACTCGGTCCACGGGGAGGCGTGGCGGGTGCATGGACCGCGGGGGCGGGACGCGTGGCGTGCGTGGAGCGGTTGGCGCACGCGGCGCGGCCCAGCAGATTTGCGCGGGCTCGGTGGACCGGGTGCATGACACGTGGTAGCCTGGTATTGGCTGGCTCACGAAGGTGCGGTCCACGGTGTGCGCGGAGGGGTGCCTTGGGGCTCATGCGCGCAGAGGCGCCAGGCGGTGCTGTCGGCCCACTCGAGTGCGAGCCACGCGTCAGCCCGCCGTTGGCGGGCCGTACCTACCCCCGCTGACCGGGGGAGGACGCGTGGCGCGCGGCGGGGACCATTGCACCGCTGTCCCGTGTTGCGGGCACACGTGGCCTCATCTGGGCATTCCGGGCGCGCGATGTGGGCCGTTGGATGGCGGATTCGGGCGCCTGAAATCTCCACGGCGCCCGAATCCGAGGACAAGCTTGGTATTTTGGGAATTGTTTTGTTTAGGCCTATAAATAGGCCCAGTTCAAGGCCTTTTAACTTTTTTGCTGTTCACCTTTCAACAATGGGACCTTCACAGGAAATCCTCAACTCCCTGAGCTGGTACCGCCTAAGGATCGCCGGATTTTTTGGTGGCACGCATCCCGAGATTCTCCTTTTTACGGCGCGGCGCGATGCTTGTTCATTTGTGACCGCCATCGTCACGTTTCGGTGCGAGGACTCCCCCGGCTCACCCCGACCTCCGATTTAGGCGATATTTGCGCCGTTGGACTCACGACAGGTAGGACTCCGATTTCTCTGTTTTGAGCTCTCTCCTTTTCCGAAACTATCTTGGAGTTTTCTGAGCATCCATTTGACCCATTTTTCCTCGCGGAGTTTTGGACAGCGCTGTGGTGTTTTGGCTATATATTCGCGCACAGGTGTCGGATCGAGGTGTTCCAAGAGGCGTTTTTCATCTACACAGTGCAAGTAACACCCTCAAATTTTCTGGGAATTTTCTGAATATTTTTAGAAGGTGAAAATCCTCTTCTCCCTGAGTTCTTGGATGCTGAAATTCTGTACAGATTTCTTTGGGGTGTTTCCCTTGCAAAATTTGTATCTCAGCATAGGAAAGTTGGATTTGAACGTGCAGGTACTCGTTTCAACCAGTTCGTCGCGAGGATCGTGACAGTATTTTTCTTGGAATTTTCCGAGCATTTTACGCTGGTGAAAACAGAGAAACTCTGGACTGTTGTAATTTGGGCAGATTATGTTGGAACAATGTATATTTATTTGTGTATGATCTTTTGGGGAATGTTGTGCAGTGTTGTGGAGATTGTTTGGACCGAGCGTGGACTTCACTTTTGGGTTTAGGATTTAGCGCTCGAGGTGGGTACCGTTGTAAACCTCCTACTCGTGATAACCCTGTCACGCCCCGGGGGGTTTGTTTTAGCGGAAACGATTCACAAAAGTCAAACATTTGACGCATAATTTTTTTTTTGATAAAAGAAAACCTCTCTTCCCCGGCGCGTGCCCAGACCCGCCGCATATACAGAATCTCTCTGTAAACGGACAGAGTCTCCTCTGTATATGCACGGCGTAGCGTTTAGTACATGTTCCCAACACGAGCAACCATTCAATCACAACAGTTACTAACACACAACTAGTACCATAATTTATTAAAACGCATGGCCGATCAATTTGGAAAGGATAAATCCACAGTTTTAAAAGAGCGCCTACCCGGCACATACGTTTTGAAAACGAGTTTCGAAATCAGCATAAATCCACAAGGTTTTGAAAACAGTGCCCACACGACACCCAAGTTTTGAAATCCATTTCGCAATCCATAAATCCACAGGGTTTTGAAACCAGCGCCCACACGACACTTAGATTTTAAAAACGGTTTTCGCAATCTTTTCTTTGGTTTTTGTCTTTTCATTTTCAAATGGCCAACAGAAATACAAGGAAGAGTAACGCAGAAGAGAATAACTAAATGCAACCCATACCGACATCCACGCCGACCCCACGAGGGTATCGAGAACCTCTCACATAACTACAATGTAAATGAAATGCAAGAATGAAAGAAGAAATACAGTCCAGGGTCCCCAGCGACCCAGCTGCTCCTGCCCCGTCCTCACCGCCGCCTACCTCTCCCCCCGTCTGAACCCTGTCACGAAGTGGGAAGTCAGTGACGAAAAATAGTAGAGCAGGAGAATATAATAAAACAAACCGTGAAGACAACCGGAGCAACCACCCTCCCAAGGTGTAGAGGCAACCTATACACCTATATCCTGTAATACCCGGCCACGTCGGAGAATTAAACCGACGGCCCATACCGTACCTGCAGAAACCCGACCACGTCGGACAACTAAACCGACGGGTCGCACCGCTCGCACCTCGGCGCCTCAAACCCCACAACTAATAAGGGGCCCCACTACGTCACCTCGTGGGTATACACGGGTCATAGACCGCTTTTCCGGAAAAGCGCACCCTTCGCGGTGGCCAAACCGCGGGTGCGCTTGTTGCAAGCCTCGAGCACAGTAACCACAATGCATGAACAAGAGTAAGATAGTAACATGTATAATCAAGGTACTCTACTAAAAAGTATAATCGAAGGTAAAACAGTGACACGTAACGTCAGGAGGTACGATAACACATAACTACTAGAGTGCAGCGATAACATGTAGCATCTAAGGTAACGACAATAGGTAACATTTAAAGTGGAACGATAATATGAAATATTTAAAGTAAACGGTCGTCGAAGATCGATGCTAAATACCACACTCAACCCACCTGTCGCTTGTAGAAAACAACGCTCGGCTCCCTCGCGTCCTGGTACGCCCGCTCGGATTCTCACACCCACCTGCCGCGAGGGAAAGTCAGCGCTCAGACTCGGATAAAAAAACACGACAAACCGCCTGTCCCGGTTCGCGGGTCCCTGCCCGCACACGGGGCCGTGCGCGTGCCCAGCCCCGTGCGGGTCACCCCCGCACGCGGGGCTGGGCGCGCGCCCGGCCCCGTGCGGGTCACCCCCGCACGCGGGGCTGGGCGTGAGCCCGGCCCCGTGCGGGTCACCCCCGCACCGTGCGGGTCACCCGCGCACGCGGGGCTGGGCGCGAGCCCGGCCCCGTGCGGGTCACCCCCGCACGCGGGGCTGGGCGCGAGCCCGGCCCCGTGCGGGTCACCCCGGCCCCGTGCGGGTCACCCCCGCACCGTGCGGGTCACCCCCGCACGCGGGGCTGGGCGCGAGCCCGGCCCCGTGCGGGTCACCCCCGCACCGTGCGGGTCACCCCCGCACGCGGGGCTGGGCGCGAGCCCGGCCCCGTGTGGGTCACCCCCGCACCGTGCGGGTCACCCCCGCACGCGGGGCTGGGCGCGAGCCCGGCCCCGTGCGGGTCACCGCCGCACGCGGGGCTGGGCGCGAGCCCGGCCCCGTGCGGGTCACACGGGGACGCCGGTTTGGGAGGGGGGAGGGTCTTCGCACATGCGGCGGATTCCGGAGAATCCGTCGCCTGTGCCCCCCCCCCCCGTCTCCCCTTGCCGATTGGAATGATCAAGAACCCAAAAAAACATAATTGAAAACCTCCGTCTCACCTCGATTTCGACGACGGTGGTTGGGAGGGGGAGGGATCGTCCGTTCTTGCGTGCCCGGCTCCGGTAGAAAGCGTGCGGTGTTCTTCCCTCCTCTCGATCGCTTCGTCACGGTGCTCCTCGCCGATCAAAGGGAAGGTTTGGGGAAGGCGTTCTTTATCACGCTCGGGGTAACGCACAGCCAAGGGTAAGAGGAAAAGAAACGGGGTTCCCAAATCTAATTCCCCGAGCCTACTTAATTAGCCATTTTGGCACAATTGGGTCTAAACCCAAAGTCGCAAAACAATAAATAAAACTTAAATTAAAATAAATTAAATTAAATTAAATTAAATTAAACCCGGGTCTGGTTTACCTCTAATAAGGCGTGCTGAACGCTCGAACTGCTACAACCTTCAGAAATTTATTCCGGGAGATTCCGGTGTCGGAAGTCAGATCCGGTCGCGCCGTCGGTCTCCGTTTCGCGGGCTTTATTCTCCAAAAATACCCGCGGACCCCGACGGCCTGCCTAGAAACAACGAAACAATAGTCGCACCCCAGCCCCTTAGCCGAAAAGTGGTTCAAGAAAAAAACAAAGGTAAGGCCAAAAAGGGAAATAAACCCGCGGTTATTACACCACTCACCTCTAAAAACGAGTTTCGTCCTCGAAACTCAACCCGGGTGGGGGGTGAAGAGGTCGGGGTAGCGCTCCCTCATCTTAGACTCCGGCTCCCATGTTGCTTCTCGCTCCTCATGGTTGCTCCATAGTACCTTCACGTAGGGGATAGCTCGTTTTCGTAGTGATTTGGTCTCCCTTGCCAGGATCCTCACAGGGGTTTCGTCGAAGCTTAGGTCCTCCTTAAGTTCGAGTGTAGAAGCGTCCAGGATGTGTGAGGGGTCGGAGAGGTACTTCCGGAGCATCGAGAAGTGGAAGACGTCGTGGACTCGGTCGAGGTTTGGTGGTAGGGCAAGGCGGTAAGCCACCGGGCCAATTCGCTCCAGAATCTCGAATGGCCCCACAAACCGTGGGCTCAGCGTGCCCCTCAGCCCGAAACGCTTGACTCCTCTGGACGGCGAGACCCGCAAGAAACATGCTCTCCCAATTGGAATTCCAAGTCGCGGCGCCTTTGGTCCGCGTAGCTCTTCTGGCGACTCTGGGCGGTCAGCAGGCGCTGTCTGATAAGGCGTACCTTCTCTTCCGTTTCCTCCACTAAATCGGGTCCCAAGAATTTCCGTTCTCCCAAATCGTCCCAACAAATCGGGGATCGGCAGCGCCTTCCATATAAGGCTTCGTAGGGCGCCATCTGGATGCTGGCCTGGTTGCTGTTGTTGTAGGCGAATTCCACGAGAGGTAGGTAGCGTGACCAACCGATCCCCCAATCTAGTACACAGGCGCGAAGCAGGTCTTCGAGGGTTTGTATCACACGTTCCGACTGTCCGTCCGTCTGAGGGTGGAAGGCTGTGCTGAACTGTAGTTTGGTCCCCATGGCCGCTGAAGGCTCTGCCAAAACTTCGAGACAAAGCGCGTGTCTCTGTCCGAGGTGGTCGATGCCGGCACTCCATGTAGTCTCACGATCTCGCTAATATAGCTTGAGCTAACCGTTCTCGGGTCCAGGTCATATGAATTGGCAGGAAGTGTGCTGACTTGGTCAACCGGTCGACTACGACCCAAATCGCGTCGTGACCCTGCTGAGAGCGCGGAAAACCCGTGACAAAGTCCATGGTGATCTGATCCCACTTCCACTCCGGTACAGGTAGCGGCTGTAGCTTCCCTGCTGGCCGCTGATGCTCGCCTTTATCTGTTGGCACACCAGGCAGTAAGCTACGTGTCGGGTGGACGTCCCCCTTCATTTGGGCCACCAGTAGATCTGTTTGAGGTCCTTGTACATCTTCGTGCCCCCTGGATGTGCCGCGTAAGGGGCCCGGTGTGCTTCTGTCAAGATTTCCTCCTTCAACTCCGACGAATCCGGCACGCAGATTCGTCCGCGGAACCGTAGGGTGCCGTCGTTCTCCACCGCAACAATCGCTCTCTTGGTCCAGGGGAATCTTGTCTCGTATGCGCTGTAAGTGTGGGTTGGTCCTGCTGTCCCTCCTGGATCTTCTCAAGTAATGTCGGCTTGACCACCAAGGTTAGAAGTCGCATAACCGTGCCTGCTGGCACCACCATCCAACTGCATTCGTGCGAACTCCGCGATCAAGTGGTTCTGCTCCGTTAATGCGCTCCCAGACGCCCTTTCCTGATGCCCTTTCTGCTCAAGGCGTCTGCCACCACGTTTGCCTTCCCGGGATGATATTGAATCGTCAAGTCGTAATCTTTCCAACAGCTCTAGCCATCGCCTCTGCTGCAAGTTTAATTCTTTTGGGTAAAGATGTACTTAAGGCTTTGATGATCCGAGAAGACGTTACAGTGGACTCCAAAGAGATAGTGCCATCCACAGTTTTAAAACGAAGACTACTGCAGCCAGTTCCAAGTCGTGTATCGGGTAGTTCTTTTCGTAGTCCTTCAGTTGCCTGGACGCGTAGGCAATCACTTTCCCCTGTTGCATCAGAACGCCACCCAGACCGATCCTCGATGCGTCGCAGTACACTTCATAATCCTCTCCGGGTGTCGGCAGCACAAGTATTGGTGCCCTGGTTAACCTCCTCTTGAGTTCCTCAAAACTCTCCTGGCATTTGGCCGTCCATATGAACTTCTCCCCTTTTCTGGTTAACCGATTTAAAGGGGTAGCAATCTTCGCGAAACCCTCTACGAATCGCCTGTAATATCCTGCCAATCCTAGGAAACTGCGGACCCTCCGTCACCGTCGGCGGCGGCTGCCAGTCAACCACTGATTCCACCTTCTTGGGGTCCACGACGATTCCTTGTGCCGAGATCACATGTCCTAGGAAACCGACTTCGCGCAGCCAGAACTCACACTTCTTGAGTTTAGCAAACAGCTCCTGCTCTCTGAGAGTTTGGAGGATCGTTCGCAAATGGTCCTCGTGCTCCTCGTCGGTGGTGGAATAGATCAAAATGTCGTCGATGAAGACCACCATGAACCGATCCAGGAAGGGTCTGAAGATCCGGTTCATCATGTCCATGAAGACTGCGGGGGCGTTTGTGAGTCCGAAGGGCATAACCGTGAACTCGTAGTGGCCATACCGGGTCCGGAAATCAGTCTTCGGGATGTCCTCGTCCCGAACACCGGAGTTGGTGGTAGCCCGATTGCAGATCGATTTTGGAGGAAGAACCGTCGCCCCCCCTACAGCTGGTCGAAGAGATCATCTATTCTGGGCAGGGGGTACTTATTCTTCACTGTAACTTTGTTTATTCCCCTGTAGTCAATGCAGAGACGCAGGCGTCCGTCTTTCTTCCGCACAAAAAGTACCGTGCAACCCCAGGGGCGACACACTCGGTCTGATGAAGCCTTTGTCCATAAGGTCCTCGAGTTGTGCCTTAAGCTCCTTCAGCTCTGCGAAGGCCATACGGTAAGGCGCCTTCGTAATGGGCTGCGTGCCCGGTAGTATCTCGATGGGGGAAAACACCTCCCGTTCTGGGGGCATCCCAGGCAGTTCCGTGGGAAAAACGTCAGGGAAGTCCCTCACCACTGGGACATCTGTAAGTGTCGTCCGGGGGTCGGGTAACCAATCCACCGATGCTAAATAGGCCACGCACACCTCCCTCAACCAGTCTTCTGGCCCGCGCCGCTGAAATAATCGCCGGGAAGGAGATGCTCTCCGCCCATGATGTACACATGCTCAGGGAAACCCGGTTCTTGTAATCGCAGCTGTCGCTTGTCACAATCGATGAGTGCCTGGTACCCTCGTGAGCCAGTTCATGCCCAACACCACGTCGTACTCCCTCAGGGGAATTACCACCAAATCCCCAGGGCAAGCCAGCCGCCCTAGCATAATCGGGCAGGCGGCCACAAAGCTGACCGCCTCAACGTCCCTCCCGCCGTTTGGACCGTCAAGAAAGTTTGGAGGGGTGCCTCCTCGAGATCATGCATAAATACGAAATCATGAGCAATGAACGAGTGTGTTGCTCCGGTATCGAAAGAGTTCTAGCACGGGAATTGAAACGGAAGTAATACCTGCATAGTGCGTCCTCCGGCGGATCTGTATCTTGGCGGGTCATTGAGAAAAACTCTCCCGCCTGGTTGTGGCTGCCTGTCCTCCTCGCGTCGTGGTGCAGGGGGTCTAGACGTCGACGCCATAGGAGCTTTCCCCGCCCTGAGAGCTGTGGCGTGGGCGTAGAAGCTGCAGAGGACGCAGATCCCCCGCCTAAGGGGCAAGTTGCGGCGGAAGTGCCCCCGTTTGCCGCACCTGAAGCAGTGGTCGCCTCTTTGGGGGCACTCTCCCGGAATGTGCCCTCCCCCGCATTTGACACAAGGCCTATTCCCCGGCCTCTGCCCTCCTGCTGGCGCGCTCCGGGACCCCCGCCTGTGGTCTCCACCGTTTGGGGGCCCCCGCCCCCACTCCAAGAGCCTCCCCCCGAGTTCTGCTGTTGCCGCTTCCGGTCCTCCAGCCGCGTCGAGTTCTTCCCCTTCTGGCGCGGGTGACCGCAAAACCCCGCTCCACCGTAGTGGCTCTGTCGACCACTTTCTGGAAGGTGTGCAGTTCGGCTGCTTGCACCACCTCGAAGATATTGCTCCGCAAGCCATCCACAAAGAGTTGCGCCTTGTGAGCCTCGTACCTTATGACGAACGGGACGCAGTTTGCTAGCTGGACGAACTCCCGCTGATACTCCATGACCGTCCGGTTCCCCTGCTGGATGTGGTTCAGGTCATCCTCCAACTTTTTCTTGACACTGTTGGTGAAGAAGGCCCCGAACAGCTCCTGTTTGAAAGTTGCCCAGGACGGAAGTGCGGTACCCTTAGCAGGATCGGGGCGTACCGTCTTCCACCACAAGCGGGCGTTCCCCTCCAAGCAGTGGACTGCTAGGGGAACCCGCTCGTCATCCTCCATGAGTAAGTCTTCAAAGAGTTTCTCCATCGACCCTACCCATTTCTCGACGACCCAAGGATCAGTCGTGTCCCCTTCGAACGTGGTGGATCGTATTTCTTGAAGTCCTTCAGGTTGGCCCGCACCCGATCCCGCTCGGTCATCACAACCGTCCCCCTCCCTCGCGGCGGCGGCAGCCACGGTAGGGGTAGGTGTGACTACAGTCTCCTCCAGAGTAACCCTGCTGGTTGTCCCCGGCGCCGGTCCGTAGCCGCCGCCGGCGGTGGCACTGTCGTGTGGTGCCGCGCCTGTGCTTGTCGGCCCCTGTGGGGGAACCGGGGCGACCGTCACCAGTCCGCGGCCTGCTGCTGTTGCGTCAACTGAAGCACGTGCTCGGTGAGGTTTGCCAGAATTCCCCGCCATCTCCCGCAATTGCTGCCGCAGGAGCTGGTTCTCCGCGGCAGTCGACGTCGTTGCGTCCGCCTCTGCGTCTCCCGGCCGATGATCTAGTACGGGCCATGTCTGTCACACATCACAAGAGTCAACTTTAGACTACCCTACTAACAGCCACCATAAAGTGAGAGAAAGGACTCAACATTTTCCCCCCCCTCGGTCACTCACGTTCTACAGTCCTATGCCCTACCCATTTCATTCATGTGTAGGCAGTGAGGTATTCCCAACGGATGTCGGCACTACTGTTGTGATTGAAAGAACTCTCTCTGATACCATTTAATCTGTCACGCCCCGGGGGGGTTTGTTTTAGCGGAAAAGATTCACAAAAGTCAAACATTTGACGCATAAATGTTTTTTTGATAAAAGAAAACCTCTCTTCCCGGCGCGTGCCCAGACCCGCCGCATATACAGAATCTCTTTGTAAACGGACAGAGTCTCCTCTGTATATGCACGGCGTAGCGTTTAGTACATGTTCCCAACACGAGCAACCATTCAATCACAACAGTAACTAACACACAACTAGTACCATAATTTATTAAAACGCATGGCCGATCAATTTGGAAAGGATAAATCCACAGTTTTAAAAGAGCGCCTACCCGGCACTTACGTTTTGAAAACGAGTTTCGCAATCTTTTCTTTGGTTTTTGTCTTTTCATTTCAAATGGCCAACAGAAATACAAGGAAGAGTAACGCAGAAGAGAATAACTAAATGCAACCCATACCGACATCCACGCCGACCCCACGAGGGTATCGAGACCTCTCACATAATACAATGTAAATGAAATGCAAGAATGAAAGAAGAAATATAGTCCAGGGTCCCCAGCGACCCAGCTGCTCCTGCCCCTCCTCACCGCCGCCTACCTCTCCCCCCGTCTTAACCCTGTCACGAAGTGGGAAGTCAGTGACGAAAAAAGTAGAGCAGGAGAATATAATAAAACAAACCGTGAAGACAACCGGAGCAACCCCCTCTCAAGGTGGAGAGGCAACCTTACACCTGTATCCTGTATACCCCGCCACGTCGGACAACTAAACCGACGGCCCATAACCGTACCTGCAGAAACCGACCACGTCGGACACTAAACCGACGGGTCGCACCGCTCGCACCTCGGCGCCTCAACCCCACAACTAATAAGGGGCCCCACTACGTCCACCTCGTGGGTATACAGGGTCATAGACCGCTTTTCTGAAAATCGCACCTTCGCGGTGGCCAAACCGCGGGTGCGTGTGTTGCAGCCTCGAGCACAGTAACCACAATGCATGAACAAGAGTAGATAGTAACATGTATAATCAAGGTACTCTACTAACAAGTATATCGAAGGTAAACAGTAACACGTAACGTCAGGAGGTACGATAACACATAATACTAGAGTGCAGCGATAACATTAGCATCTAAGGTAACGACAATAGGTAACATTTAAGTGGACGATAATATGAAATATTTAAAGTAAACAGTCGTCGAAGATCGATGCTAAATACCACACTCAACCCACCTGTCGCTAGTAGAAACAACGCTCGGCTCCCTCGAGTCCTGGTACGCCCGCTCGGATTCTCACACCCACCTGCCGCGAGGGAAAGTCAGCGCTCAGACTCGGATAAAAAAAACACACAAACCGCCTGTCCCGGTTCGCGGCTCCCTGCCCGCACACGGGGCCGTGCGCGTGCCCAGCCCGTGCGGGTCACCCCCGCACGCGGGCTGGGCGCTGCGCCCGGCCCCGGCGGGTCACCCCCGCATGCGGCTGGCGTGAGCCTGGCCCCGTGCGGGTCACCCCCTCACCGTGCGGGTCACCCCCGCACGCAGGGCGGGCGCGAGCCCGCCCCCGTGCGGGTCACCCCCGCACAGCGGGATGGCCGCGAGCCAGGCCCCGTGCGGGTCACCCCCGCACCGTGTGGGTCACCCCCCAACCCGCACCGGGCGGGTTGTTACGGATTTGAGTTGGCGTAGTTTCGTGAAAGGTTCAAGTCTTGAAGATTGAAGGTGACAAGTGGATCATTTAACTCAATCTCAAGGAAGAAGAATTCAAAAAGGATCAGTATGTTTAACTAAAGATTATTGGTGATCCGAATACTTCTTGTAGTGTAGAAACACTTGGAAGAGTTTTCATGCATAAAAATCAAAAACTGGACTTGGGACATGTTCAGGATCCGGATCAGAGCTAGCAATCCGGATCCCGAAGGTTGTTGTTTTCATACATCACTTCAATCCGATCGCAGCATCTCACGATCCGGATCCCGAACGTTGAGTTTTCTGAACTGTATGAACGATCCGGATCAGGCATTCCGATCCGGATCCCCGAACCTTGTTTTTCTGGAAACCGTCTTTATTGTTACTGCATCCGATCGCCCAAATCCGATCCGGATCGCCGTCCGTAAAATTCCAGAAATGTTAGGTTTTTGATTCTTATCTCCTTCCTAGGGTTTCTAACCTATAAATAGACCCTATGACTCTTTTTCTAGGGTGAATCCAAAAATCATAGCCGTCATATTCAATATCATCTTATACGGCTCTAGATCCACATATAGAGAAGAAAGGAAATCATTAGAGAATACTCTATGTTTCTTCATCTATATTGATTAGTTTGATTCTAGGTTTTCATACTCACATCTTGAGTTGAATCAAACTAATGAATACTTAGATGGTATTTCCGATCTATCTTTGATCTAAGTATTCGGCGGATCATCACCACCCAAAAAACAACGATTTCCCCAAAAATCGGCGCGTGGATTCGCGTGTCCTTGTGGATTCAAGGTTCAACCGCTCTCGTGGATTCGGAGCGAGGCACGTTCGTGGATTCGAAGGGTGCTATTGGGTGAAGACCGTGGATTCGGTCGGACGTCGTGGATTCGACGTTGGACGCCGTGGATTCGGCGTTGGGCGCAGATCGTGGATTCGAGAAGCGTCGCGGAGCGAGCGGAGAAGATCCTCTAGGAGCGTATGGAAAAGGTTGAGTCGTAAGTGTGTACGGTAAATCACCTTGTACGTGTTTTAATTCTAGTGGATTTCTGCCGTGTTATCGGTCCCGTGGTTTTTTACTCCGGTGATGGAGTTTTCCACGTAAAAATCTTGCGTGTTATTTTTTTATTTCCGCATTGGTTTTTATCGCAACGATTTTTGAGTGTTTATACGTTTACACCTATTCACCCCCCTCTAGGTGTTTTTTTCCCCTATTTAGATCTTATTACATATAACCCAACAAGTGGTATCAGAGCGGGAATAGGGTTGTAAACAATGGTTGAAGGTGGAAACATCAATCGACCCCTTTCTTTGATGGAACAAATTATGCGTACTGGAAAGTACGGATGAAAGCCTTTTTAATTTCCATCGACGAAAGGGTGTGGCAATCAATTGAATTAGGATGGTCTAATCCAACTGAAATTATCTCTGATGTTCGCACCTTAAACCTAGGTCGAAATGGACCAAGGAAGAGTTAGATTCATCTTCTTACAATGGCAAGGGAATTAATGCTATTTTTAATGCCTTATCTCAAACTGAATTCTCTCGCGTCTCGGCATGTGAGACTGCGAAAGAAATCTGGATGTTCTTCAGGTTACACATGAGGGAACTAACCTCGTGAAGATTCAGAAACTGCAAATGCTTACGAGCAAGTTTGACTCTATCTTGATGGCAGAAAATGAATCTTTCACGGACTACTATACACGATTGCAAGACATCGTAAACTCATGTGCTAACCTGGGAGAGAAGATTCCAGAATTTAAGATTGTAAGAAAGATCTTAAGAACTCTTCCTGAACGATTTCGCCCAAAGGTTACTGCCATTGAAACTATTAAACACCCGGACGAAATACGTGTAGAAGAATTAGTTGGTTCATTACAAACTTATGAAATGACATTTACTACTAACAATTCTTCTGGAAAAGCATCCTCTTCTAAGTCTTCAGGTTATGCGTTGAAAACAACTAAGGAAGAAGACGCGGATACATCCTCCTCCTCAGACGATGACGAGAACCTTTCTATGGAGGAATTTGAGAAGCAGCTCGCTCTCTTGACAAGGAAGTTTCGCCGCAACTTTCGAAGGGTAATTCAAGCAAATCTCCATCCTTCGGAAAGTCGAACAAAGGCAAGGGTACTTCAAGTTACAAGTCAAGAAAGCAAGAGAACTTCTCAAAGGATAAGAAAAGTTCAGAAGGACAACTACAATGCTTCAAATGTCGAGGCTACGGCCACATTGCAACGGAGTGTCCTAACAAGTATCCGCAAAGAAGAAGGCGATGCAAGTCGTCACTTGGGATGACAACTCAACGTCAAATGAGTCGTCTTCAAGTGATGAAGAAAAGAGCTCCACGGCATTCCACGCGTCCATATCTTCCACCCTTCATGTGCTTT
>JAQNDB010001367.1:0-51725 GCA_029204045.2 Tillandsia leiboldiana | reverse complement strand
ACCTTACCAGCAGGAACGCGATACTCTGCTTTCACCTTCTTGCAAGGTTATCAATGAGCAAGATCTCCCAATGTCCCGCTTCACATCCGCCATCCCCGGGCGCAACCAAAACCTGTGCCTTTGATGTCCTATCATCTTAGTACCTCCAGGATGGATGGTATAAGGTGTAAAATGGGCCTCCCTCAAAATCTGATCTCTAATCTCCTGATCCATAGGCACACACACTCGGTCCCTGTACCGCAGTACTCCCGAGCTATCCACAGAAAAATCCCCTGTCTGATCCGCCTGAAGCTGCGTCCTGATCCTCATCAAGTGGGGGTCCTCACTCTGAGTGTCCCTGATCCTCTCCAACAGAGTGGGCTGCAAGACCATAGACATGAGTCTAGCAGAGACCCCAGGAGATACTACCTCCAACTGTAACCGCCTCATCTGCTCGACCAACGGCGCCTGCTGCGAGATCAATAAGCTCAGACTCGTCCTCCTACTCAAAGCATCTGCCACGACATTGGCCTTGCCGGGATGGTAAAGGATACTCAGATCGTAATCCTTTAACAACTCCAACCACCGGCGTTGCCTCAAATTCAGCTCCTTTTGGGTGAACAGATACTTCAAGCTCTTGTGATCAGTATATATCTCGCAATGCTCTCCATACAAATAATGCCGCCACAGCTTCAGAGCAAACACCACCGCTGCCAACTCCAGATCATGAGTTGGGTAATTTTTCTCATAGTCCTTCAATTGCCGCGAAGCATAGGCAATTACCCTACCATGCTGCATCAACACACACCCCAGACCACTATGTGAGGCATCACTATAGATCACAAATCCTTCCCCCATAACTGGGAGGGCAAGGATTGGAGCGGTCATCAACCTCTGCTTCAGCTCCTCAAAACAGCTCTGGCAAGTCTCGCTCCAAACAAACTTAAACCCCTTTTCTGGTCAGACGAGTGAGGGAAGAGGAAAGCTTCGCAAAGCCTTCCACAAAGCGCCGATAGTAGCCCGCCAATCCAAGAAAGCTCCGCACCTCGGTGATAGTCGTCGGCCTCGGCCAATCTCTAATAGCATCCACCTTGGCCGGATCCACCGCCACTCCAGCAGCTGAAACAACATGACCCAGAAAGGCAACCTCCCGGAGCCAAAACTCGCACTTTTTGAACTTAGCATACAGCTTCTTCTCTCGCAGAAGCTGTAGCACGGTCCTCAAGTGCTCCTCGTGCTCCAGATCACTCCGGGAGTAGATCAGAATATCATCGATGAACACCACCACAAACCGATCCAAAAACGGCTGAAAAAATCCTGTTCATCAAGTCCATGAATGCGGCAGGGGCATTAGTCAACCCAAAAGGCATCACAGTAAACTCATAATGCCCGTACCGCGATCTGAAAGCCGTCTTGGAGATGTCCTCGGCCCTCACCCTCAGCTGGTGGTAACCGGACTGCAGATCAATCTTCGAGAACACAGATGCTCCCTGTAACTGATCAAACAAATCATCTATCCGGGGGAGGGGATACTTGCTCCGGATGGTCACTTTGTTCAAATCCCTATAATCCACGCACAATCGGAGTGACCCATCCTTCTTCTTAACAAACAACACAGGCGCTCCCCACGGAGAAACACTGGGTCGGATGAAGCCCCTATCCAAAAGATCCTGAAGCTGGGCTTTCAACTCCCTTAACTCGGCTGGCGCCATCCTATAGGGTGCCTTTGAGATTGGTGCAGTCCCAGGGACCACATCAATCACGAACTCAATCTCCCTCTCCGGCGGCATCGTCGTCAGCTCTGGGGGAAACACATCTGGGAACTCTCGGACAATAGGGATATCCTCGAGTCCCAGTGCCGCCGTAGGCACCTCCACTACCGTGGCCAAAAAGGCAGTACATCCTCTGCTCAACATCCTCCTAGCCCTCGCCGAGGAAATGGTCGCTGCGAATAGCGTGCTCTAGCAGCCTCTGAAGATGAACTCCTCCTGTCCTGGCTCGCGAAGAGTCACCGTCCTCTCACTGCAGTCGATAGTGGCGGAGTACCGTGATAGCCAATCCATCCCCAACACCAAGTCAAAATCATGGAGCTGCTGCAAGACAAGCAAGTCTGCAGGCAATATCCAAGGCCCCAACTGTACCGGGCATGCCACACAATGCTCCTCGACATGCAAAATATGATCGGGAATCCGCACCTCTAATGCATGTGATAAGGACTCTAACTCTAAACCATGCAGGGATGCAAATGCTCGACTAATGAAAGAATGAGATGCTCCAGTGTCGAATAAAGTACGAGTCCGAATACCAAAGAGTAGAATAATACCTGCCACCACCAGGTCTGCCGCTGGAGAATCCGCCAACTGGGCGGCATACACCCGCCCGCTCGGTGCTGGAGGTCGGGAATCTGTAGGATAGGAGGTGGACGGCCTGCTCGCTGGAGCATAAGGCCGCTGAGCTGATGGCCGCTACCGCTGAGGGGGATATGGAGCCGACGCAGAAGAAGGTGCCGAGGGAGTAGTAAGGGGGCAGGTAGCTCGAACATGCCCTGGCTGTCCACATCGGAAGCATCATCCCCATCTCTGGTCACATGTATCTGACGGGTGCTGCCCCCTGCAGAAAACACACCTATCTGATGGCCGGATATGCCTCGACTGCTGCTGCTGCTGCCTCGAGGACTGCTGCTGAGATCTCTGCTGCCTGGGCTGCGATCTCTGCTGCTGGTGCTGCTGCTGATGCTGCTGCGGTCTCTGGGGTCCACCAGGCCCTCTCCTCTCAGATCGCCCACGGCCAAAAGACTGGGACTGCGGCGGCCGTGGCGGTCTCCATGAGCTGGCCTGTCCCCCGTCCTCTGGGGCTGGTCGCTTCCTGTCGGAACTCTGCGCGACCGCGGCCCTCTGTCTGGCCACCACCTGATCACCTCTCTCCACCCACTGTGCATGCTCTGCGGCTGCCTCCAGAGTCTGAAATCTCTGAGCATGCACCAGTGTGTAAATCTCTGGACGGAGGCCTCCCTCGAACAACTCAACCTGGTGTGGACCGTCACGAGCGACGAAGGGCACACAGTTCAGCAATTCCATGAACTCCTGAAAATAGAGATGGGCCGATCGATCGCCCTGCTGCAGATTCTTCAAGTCGTCCTCCAACTTCTTCTTCACACTGGTAGAAAAATAGGTGTCCAACACCATCCGTTTGAACTCCTCCCAAGGCAACTGCCGAGTAATCCGGAACTCCAGTGGCTCTACCCGCTGCCACCAAAAATCAGCATCTCCGTCCAAACAGTGCACCGCCATGTGCACTCGGTACCTCGGGTCGATGAAGAAGTCCCGAAAAAGCTTCTCCATCGCAGAAAGCCATCTCCCAACAGCCCGGGGCTGAGCATCCCGCCCCGAGAATCTAGGTGGTCCCCGCTTAACAAACGTAGAGAGTTTGTCAGCAAAATCCCGCTCCTCCTCCGCAGTCAAAGGCTGAATAGCTCCAGGAGCCCCGCTACTCGAAGATGGTGCCGACAGCACAAAAGGTGCAACAAGAGGCACAGGGGCCTCAGGAACAGCTGGGGGTGGTGCCTCCCTCTGAGCAAGCAGCTGCTCAATCCTCTGCTCCTGGCGGCGCTGACCCTCTGCCAACTGGGCCACCAAGGCCCTCAACTCAGTAAGCTCGGGGGGTGTAGGCTGCTCTGGCTCAACAGGGGGTGAAGGGACACCCCGAGTGGGAATCCGACGTCGAGGAGGCATCCTGCCACAAGAAACCAATCATCAGCAACCAAACCCCACACGACCCAATCTGGCGAAAGTCAAAAGACATCCTCCTATTTCTGTCACCTTATGTTGTCTGCAGCCAACATAATGGTCCAACAGAAATAGGCTATGTCGATCTCTCTTCACTCACAGGAAGAGTCAACTATAAAATCACCGAATTTCGCAAAATGTTACGCCACTCACGCCCTATCATCCTAGGGTCTGTCCAAAAGCCTAGGGTTTCCTAAGTCCCAACTGACCCATCCCTAAGCTCTGATACCAACTTAATCTGTCACACCCCGGGTGTAAACCAGAACCCGGGCCCGTCTACAGATCCGCCGTGCATGCGGTATTTCCCACATACACGAAGCGTCGGTAACCTGCTCAGAAAAGAAATAATAATAAAAGAGCATAATAATCAGAGCTAAACTAAAACTACTGTATCTCAGACAGAAGCTGGAAGTAAAAGAGTACAACAGTGGAATAAAATACAGATGTCTCTCCCAGCTCACCACTAAATACAAACAGCTGGCAAAAGCCAGACCCAAAAAGAAATAAACAAAAGCTGTCTGAGAAGACCAGGTACCCAAAAGCTCCAGCTACGTGCTACAACCCTCGGGTGGCTCTCTATCTAGTCTGCAATCCGCTTACCTCGATCAGTTGCTGACGGCCCAGCAACTCCCGCAGAGGACTATGCAAAACAAAGGGGAAGAAAGAAACAAGAAAAGACAATGGGGGTAAGTACTACTATAAACAGTAGCCTCCCCTAGTGGGTAAAGCCTCAGCTCAAATATGCCCACCAGGTAATCAGAGGCAAAAGGGGAAGAAGAGAAAAAAGGGGGGGGGGGGGGGGGGGGGGGGTGAAGCTATGAATGACAACTGATGAAGTGCTACCCCTAATATGCCTCTACATGATAAACCAATAAGTATGGAAAAGTATGCATCAGTATCAAGAAGCCTGTCAAAACGACCCAATCTAACGCCAGTGGACACTGGCACTGCCTGCTAATCTCATCTGTGGGGATACTGACCGACTACTGCCTGATACGGTCATGTCCCCAACGTAAGTAACAGATCGGCCTCGGCCCGTCCGATCAAGCTCTAAAGTAATAACAGACCGGCCTCGATCCGTCCGGTCGCACACTCCGGAGTGGCACTCGAGGGGAGCGACCCACACGAGTAAGGAAATCACTGTAACAAGCATCTCTGTAACCACTGTCTCATAATAGCAGGACTGGATCATGACTATGATCAAAGTGGAAAACTCCATCCACTAAAGAAAGCCCGATCCCCAAAACCCCCAATCTGATGCAACAGTAACAACCCGGTCAACCACCCAAGATCCGTGGTCGCCGCAACACCCTGTCAAAAACCCAACCTGTCCCAAATCCCCAATACCTGGCTACACTGTCCAACACACGCTCGAACCTGAGCGACTATGCCGCAAGTCTATCGATAATAGGAGCAGAAAAGAATAAATGCATGGTTTCTCCTAAGTCAAGTCCCAAAAGATAGTGTAGCAATAAAAGATGTCAATATTTAAGTGACCCGTTTAATCATGCATTGTCTCAATATGTTGTCCATTTTCCAAGAGTAATCAGTTCAGAGTGACATAAGCTAAAGTGACAGTCTCATAGAATATTTAGCAATTTTATAATCCTCAACTATTATTTTAACCCTAAACATGCAGTCCAACAATTTCCACATGGATCAAATAACAATTTATCAAAGATCAATCAACCAATAATTAATTCCCTAGAGCATGCAAGGTTACTAATAATACTTTGGGCCTCAAAAAAATGAGGGAACACTCTGATGTTCCTAGTGGGCATACCAAAGGAGAGGAGTACAACAACCACCCACCTGAAGTGCTAACTGTCCGGATCCGTACAGCAAGAAAATACCAAAACTCCAAATCCTTGCTCCCACAATTTTAGCACCCCCGAAATATTCCTGGTACAATACAAAGCTCACTAATTACACTTAGGCTCCCAATTATTGCTCTTATAACCACATACAACCTCTGATTCAAAACTGTTAAAGTATCACCTGCAGAAAGTGCCCAGGAAATTCCAAGAAAAATATCACAGCGATCCTCGCGTCGATAGCTTCGCAACGGTACCTTGCACGCCCAAATCTGAGTTCGGTAAGTCAAGATATAAATTCGGCAAGAGGCACACACATACAAAAATCTGTGCTGAAAACTGTGCACTGTTCACTGAGAAAACAGTGATTTTCACCTCGAAATAATCCTCTGGAAAATCCAAGAAAACTACGAGCGCGTTCCTTGCGATCTGTAGATGAAAAAGTTGTAAAAGCTCGTTTCCGTCTGATGCTCGTGCGCGAAGATACGGCCAAAATACCCCGCTGCTGTCAAGGAAATCCATACAGAAAAAGGGGTCACTGTTTGCCTCGGGATCCGTGCCAACACCTCGAAACGGGAAAGCGCGACCAAAACGAAAGATGAAGTCCTACCTCTTAGGAGTCTGCCGGCGCAAGAATCACAGCAAAATGATCTCGGGGTAGCCCAGGGGAGCTAAAACACTGTCGCTGCGCCGAAGAAGAACCCAGGAATGCAACGTCGCGCCGCGCCGTAAAATGGGGAACCTCGGGATTCGAGCCTCCTAAAATCCTAGAACTTGGTAGGAAGATCAAGGATTAAGAGGGGAAAATTTCACCAAGAGGAAGCTCGGGGAGATCTTGCACAGACAGAGAGAAAAAAGGCAGCAAAGAGGGCTCGGGCTGGCTATTTATAGGCTGAAGAAATCTTTTGGGAAAATACCCATCAGGTCCCAACTTTCGGGCGCCCGGAAGTTTTCGGGCGCACACAGTGCGGCCCGGCCCAGAACTTTCGGGCGCGCACAGTGCGGCCCAGCCCAAAATGCTCCGTCGGACGGGATCCTGGCTTCGTCCGACCCGCCCCGGCGTCCGCCACGTGTCGCCCGAACAGGCGGCAGCCATGCAAGCTGCCGCGGAGTGCGCCACGTGTCCCCCGCCCGCGTCAACGCGGTAGGTGGCGCCCGCGAATCAGCGGGCGCCACGTGGCGCTGCCCACGTCGCCGTACCTGCCCCGCGTACGGCCACCTGCCCGCGACCTGCCCCGCGCGCTGCGTGGACCGCGCGCACATGCGCCCGCCAACCGGGTGCTGCCACGTGGCGCGCCCCCGGTCCACGCCTCCCCGCGCTCGCCCGTGGACCAAGCGCGCGTGGGCCGCCCAATCAGGCGCTGCCACGTGGACACCCGCCGGTCCACGCGCCCCGCGGTGCACCCCGGTCACAGCCCAGACCTTCCGTGGACCCAGCCGCGTGCGCCGGCCAATCCGGGCCTGCCACGTGGCACCCCCGCCGGTCCACGGCTCCCCCATGCACCAAAAATCCAGTAAAACTTCCGGAAGTCCGTTTTTGGGCATCCGGACTCAGAATTTAGCAAACAAAAAGTCGTTTTCAAGCGTTTTTCCGCGCTGAATCCAAATCTACCCTCTGTTTCGCCTAAATCCTTTTCTAAAATTCGGCAAAAGCAGCCGAAGGCCAACACAGCTAACCAAAGCTCACAGGGTCCATCTGTGGCACCCCTTTGATGCACTATGGGCCAAATACACCATCAACAGGTGTTTACACAGTGGATTCAGGGGGAAAAAGCTGCATGGGGTTACGGGGTCCTACAATCTAACGATTCTTTTTGTCAAGAATGATTTCTGTGTGCAGAGAGTACATATGTCTAAGTCTAGAGTCTGTTTTAGGAGTTTATCTCATGTTTTTAAATTTTTGGATCTCCTTTGTAAATTTTTGTTGTATGGTGATAGCAACAAAAATATCTTTTTGAATTTTCTTGAGTGGATCTCTGTTTTGTCACGAAACCGCCAAAGGGGGGAGATTGTTATGGAATTTGTGTTGGCGTAATTTCGTGAAAGGTTCAAGTCTTGAAGATTGAAGGTGAAGAAGGTTGGATCATTTAACTCAATCTCAAGAAAGAAGAATTCAAAAGGATCAGGTATGTTTAACTTAATATCTTTGGTGATCCGAATACTTCTTATAGTGTAGAAACACTTGGATGGATTTGTTATTGCATAAATATTAAAAACTGGACATGGGACATGTTCAGGATCCGGATCAGACTGTTCAATCCGGATCCCGTAGGTGGTTCGTTCATACACCAGATCAATCCGGATCGTAGCTTCTTTTGATCCGGATCCTGAACATTGTGTTTACCAATTTATTTGAACGATCCGGATCACGCTACTGCAATCCGGATCCCGAACGTTGAAGTTTGGTGAACTGTATGAACGATCCGGATCAAGCACTTCGATCCGGATCCCGAACCTTCGTTTTTCTGGAGACTGTTTTTCTCGCTACTGCAATCCGGATCGCCGATCTCCGATCCGGATCGTCGTCATGTAAAAACTCCAGAAAAGGTTAGTTTTTTATCCTTATCTTCTTCCAAGGGTTTCTAACCTATAAATAGACCCTATGATTAATTTTTCTAGGGCAAGCCGTAAGAAGCCGAAAAAATGGAAAATAGCCGTCATAATAAAATATAATCTTTTATACGGCCTAAGATCCACATATAGAGAAGAAAGGAAATCATTAGATATTACTCTATGTTTCTTCATCTATATTGATTAGTTTGATTCTAGGTTTTCATACTCACATTTTGAGTTGAATCTGTTACGGAATTTGAGTTGGCGTAGTTTCGTGAAAGGTTCAAGTCTTGAAGATTGAAGGTGAAGAAGGTTGGATCATTTAACTCAATCTCAAGAAAGAAGAATTCAAAAGGATCAGGTAAGTTTAACTAAAGATCTATGGTGATCCGAATACTTCTTGTAGTGTAGAAACACTTGGAAGAATTTTTCATTGCATAAAAATCAAAAACTGGACATGGGACATGTTCAGGATCCGGATCAGATTGTTCAATCCGGATCCCGAAGGTGGTTCGTTCATACACCAGTTCAATCCGGATCGTAGCTTCTCTTGATCCGGATCCCGAACAGTGAGTTTACCATCTTCCTTGAACGATCCGGATCAGGCCTCGCAATCCGGATCCCGAACGTTGATGTTTGGTGAACTGTATGAACGATCCGGATCAAGTACTTCGATCCGGATCCCGAACCTTCATTTTTCTGGAATTGCCTGACTCGTTACGACGATCCGGATCACAGCTAATCCGATCCGGATCGCCGTCCGTAAAATTTCCAGAAATGGTAGGTTTTTTATTCTTATCTCCTTCCTAGGGTTTCTAACCTATAAATAGACCCTATGATTCTTTTTCTAGGGTTAATCCAAATAGCCGTCATATTCATATATCATTTCTATACGGCTCTAGATCCACATATAGAGAAGAAAGGAAATCATTAGATAATACTCTATGTTTCTTCATCTATATTGATTAGTTTGATTCTAGGTTTTCATACTCACATCTTGAGTTGAATCAAACTAATGAATACTTAGATGGTATTTCCTATCTATCTTTGATCTAAGTATTCGGCGGATCATCACCACCCAAAAACAACGATTTACCCCAAAATCGGCGCGTGGATTCGCGTGTCCTTGTGGATTCAAGGTTCAACCGCTCTCGTGGATTCGGAGCGAGGCACGTTCGTGGATTCGAAGGGTCCTATTGGGTGAAGACCGTGGACTCGGTCGGACGTCGTGGATTCGACGTTGGACGCCGTGGATTCGGCGTTGGGCGCTGATCGTGGATTCGAGAAGCGTCGTGGAGCGAGCGGAGAAGATCCTCTAGGAGCGTATGGAAAAGGTTCAGTCGTAAGTGTGTACGGTAAATCACCTTGTACGTGTTTTAATTCTAGTGGATTTCGCCGTGTTATCGGTCCCGTGGTTTTTTACTCCGGTGATGGAGTTTTCCACGTAAAAATCTTGCGAGTTATTTTTTATTTCCGCATTGGGTTTTTTATCGCAACGATTTTTGAGTGTTTATACGTTTACACCTATTCACCCCCCTCTAGGTGGTTTTTCCCCTATTTAGATCCTTATTACATATAACCCAACAAGTGGTATCGGAGCGGGAATAGGGTTGTAAACAATGGTTGAAGGTGGAAACATCAATCGACCCCCTTTCTTTGATGGAACAAATTATGCGTACTGGAAAGTACGGATGAAAGCCTTTTTAATTTCCATCGACGAAAGGGTGTGGCAATCAATTGAATTAGGATGGTCTAATCCAACTGAATTTTTAGGTGATGTTCGCACCCTCAAACCTAGGTCGAAATGGACCAAGGAAGAGTTAGATTCATCTTCTTACAATGGCAAGGGAATTAACGCTATTTTTAATGCCTTATCTCAAACTGAATTCTCTCGCGTCTCGGCATGTGAGACTGCGAAAGAAATCTGGGATGTTCTTCAGGTTACACATGAGGGAACTAACCTCGTGAAGATTCAAAAACTGCAAATGCTTACGAGCAAGTTTGACTCTATCTTGAAGGCAGAAAATGAATCTTTCACGGACTACTATACACGATTGCAAGACATTGTAAACTCATGTGCTAACCTGGGAGAGAAGATTCCAGAATTTAAGGTTGTAAGAAAAATCTTAAGAACTCTTCCTGAACGATTTCGCCCAAAGGTTACTGCCATTGAAACTATTAAACACCCGGACGAAATGCGTGTAGAAGAATTAGTTGGTGCATTACAAACATATGAAATGACATTTACTACTAACAATTCTTCTGGAAAAGCATCCTCTTCTAAGTCTTCAGGTTATGCGTTGAAAATAACTAAGGAAGAAGACGCGGATACATCCTCCTCAGACGATGACGAGAACCTTTCTATGGAGGAATTTGAGAAGCAGCTCGCTCTCTTGACAAGGAAGTTTCGCCGCAACTTTCGAAGGGGTAATTCAAGTAAATCTCCATCCTTCGGAAAGTCTTACAAAGGCAAGGGTACTTCAAGTTACAAGTCAAGAAAGCAAGAGAACTTCTCAAAGGATAAGAAAAGTTCAGAGGGACAACTACAATGCTTCAAATGTCGAGGCTACGGCCACATTGCAACGGAGTGTCCCAACAAGTATCCGGCAAAGAAGAAGGCGATGCAAGTCGTCACTTGGGATGACAACTCAACGTCAAATGAGTCGTCTTCAAGTGATGAAGAAAAGAGCACCACGGCACTTCACGCGTCCACATCTTCACCCTTCATGTGCTTTATGGCAAGTACATCCGAGTCATTGTCCAACTCCACTGCTGAAAAGATTGCTACGGACAACGAATCGGATAATTCGGAAGGTGAAGATTTTGTTTTAGCCTACCACAGACTTTTACGGGATTCAAAGAAATTGGCTAAACAAAACAAGAGTTTGAGAGGGAGATTGCATGATCTCGAAAAAGAAGCAAAAAGGGCAACTTCTCTCTCAAACGCTCTTGAAGTGGAAAGGGAAAATCTGATAAAAGTAAATGTTTCCCTTCAAGAGTCCAATGAGCTTTTTGTGAAGGAACATACAAATCTGGTGGATAAAGCGAATCACTTCTCAAAGCTCTACAACGAGGCTCGACAGGATAACCTGGAAATGACAAAGACCATTTTCCAACTCAAGGATGACTTGCAGCGATTCTCTTCAGGAAGGAGTAAGTTGGATAGACTTCTTGGTCTTGGTCAAACAAATCGGTTCGGCCTCGGGTACACTCAAACTGGAAACAGTCCAAGTTCGAGTGGGACAGTTTTTGTGCCTCAGTCGGTATCTCCTCCTCCGACACCGGAATTCAAGACAAACAACGACAACAAACCTACTTCATCCTCTTTGGGATCGTCAAGATCAAAGGTATGTTTTTGTTGTAATTTTGTAGGGCACATTGAAAGAAATTGCAAGATTGGAGCTCAAAGATCAAATCAACCACATCTTGCAACTGCTACCAATAAGTTCACTCCCCGGAATTCAAAGAAGGATTTTTCAAAAGAAAAGAACATTGGTAGTACTTCAAACAAGACGATGACAAAAGAAAAAGATCAATCATACAAGACGTCTTCATCAAGGAAAATTTCTCAACCATTGCCAACATACTCCAAAACTTAAAAGGTTTGGGTATGCAAAGGTGAAATCCTTCCTTGTCTTTAATCGTTCTACGATTAAATGTTGTGTAGTTTATGTAGACTATTTTTCTTTCTTTTGGCCAACTCGTCAACCATCTTTGGGAGGTAAATGGTATATTTTCTTGATGATTGATGATTTCTCTCGGTATTCTTGGGTAGCATTTTTGAAAGAGAAAGCTGATACTTTTGATTCTTTTCACGAGATTTGCCTTCGTATTATGATTGAAAAGAATGAAAAGATCATTCGTGTTAGAAGTGATAGAGGTGGAGAATTCGTTAACTCTAAATTCATTGACTTTTGTACTTCAAACGGTATTAAGCATGAATTCTCTGCACCCTATATACCTCAACAGAATGGTGTTGTCGAGCGCAAAAACAGGGTTGTTCAAGGGATGGCACGTGTTATGCTTCACAGCCGGAATTTACCGCTACATTTTTGGGCTGAAGCTGTGAACACTGCAATCTATGTAATTAATCGAGTTTATTTGCGCCCGGGAACGTTAAATACACCATATGAACTATGGTGTGGTAGAAAACCCAACATCAAATATTTTCGCATCTTCGGGAGTCAATGTTACATTTTACGTGACCGTGAAAATCTTGGAAAGTTTGACTCTCGAAGTGACGAAGGGATTTTCTTGGGGTATTCTACAAATAGTAGAGCATATCGAGTATTTAACTTGGAATCTAAGACGATCGTAGAATCTATAAATGTTAAAGTAGATGAAGCTTTTCACTTTGGATCTGGAAAATCTACCCTCGATATCTCTCTAGATGATGATTCACCTGCCATTGCATCTTCTCATAATAATACTTCCAATATTAATGATGCATCTAATGGTTCTTCAAGTTTATCTGATGTGCAGGAATCATCTCATATATCTCCGAGTACTCCGTTTCAACAAACGCTACGAATCTCCAAGGATCATCCGGAATCGAATATTATTGGAGATCCACAAGAAGGAGTAAGAACTCGGAGGCAGTTGGTTTGTGGTTTCGCTTGCTACGTATCTTTAATCGAACCAAAGAACATAGATGAAGCTCTTCAGGATGACTACTGGATTAAAGCAATGCAGGAAGAGCTCCATCAATTTGAGCGAAACAAAGTCTGGGAATTAACGAAGCCTCCAAAGCAACATAATGTGATAGGTACCAAATGGATTTTCAAGAACAAGAAAAATGAGGATGGTACTATCATCAGGAACAAGGCACGATTAATTGCTCAAGGCTACTCTCAAGTAGAAGGTATAGACTTCGATGAAACTTTCGCCCCTGTAGCTAGACTCGAGTCCATTCGTATACTATTTGCTATTGCTTGTCATTTTAAAATCAAATTATTTCAAATGGACGTTAAGAGCGCGTTTCTAAATGGGTTTTTAAATGAGGAAGTTTATGTGGCTCAACCGAAAGGTTTTGTAGACCATAAACAACCTAACCATGTTTTTCGTTTGAAAAAGGCTCTTTACGGTCTGAAACAAGCACCGCGAGCATGGTACGAAAGGTTGACAAAGCACCTTTTGGAGAAGGGCTATACTCGAGGGGGAGCTGACAGGACTCTCTTTGTGAAGCATTATCAAAGCAATTTCATTGTAGCACAAATCTATGTCGATGACATTGTATTTGGCGCAACAAGAGATAATGATGCTTCCAAATTCGCGGAGACCATGGAAAGCGAATTTGAGATGTCCATGATGGGCGAATTGACGTATTTTCTTGGATTGCAAATTAAACAAAATGATGAAGGTATTCACTTGAGTCAATCCAAGTATGCAATGGAGTTGGTTAAAAGGTTTGACTTAGGAAATTCGAAGGATTTTCCAACTCCAATGGGAACTAGCCACAAGGGACTTGGAAGTGAATCACATAGTGAGAACGTAGACGAGAAACTTTATCGAAGTATGATTGGAAGTCTACTTTATCTCACGGCTAGTCGCCCGGATATATCCTTTAGTGTTGGGATTTGCGCGAGATATCAATCAGCACCAAAGGAGGTTCACCTGAAAGCGGTGAAAAGGATCATCCGGTACATCAAAGGATCAATTAATTTCGGAATTTGGTATCCTATGGGAACAAGTTTGGATATTGTTGGATACTCAGATGCCGATTGGGCAGGATCAGTGGATGATCGGAAAAGCACGAGTGGTGCATGCTTCTATCTTGGCCATTGCCTTGTTGCATGGCACAGTAAAAAGCAGAATTGCATAGCACTCTCGACCGCCGAAGCGGAATACATTTCAGCGGGTAGTTGTTCAACCCAACTCATTTGGATGAAAAGTGTGTTGAGCGACTTCCGGATTTCAGCATCTTCGGTAACAATTCTTTGTGACAACACAAGTGCAATTAACATTTCTAAAAACCCTGTGTTGCACTCTAGAACAAAACATATTGAACTTAGATATCATTTTCTTAGAGAGCTAGTTGAATCAAATACTCTTCAACTTTCATATATTTCAACTGAGGATCAATTAGCTGACATTTTAACAAAACCTTTGGATCAAAAACGTTTTATTCATTTGCGAAAAGCGATTGGAATGCTTTCCTTGAAATAAACTTCTTTTTGAAACCTTTGCTTAGGATAGGTTTTGTTTTTGTTGTGTTTTGTTCATTATCTATGTTTGTACATAGGACATTAATTGAGTATAGATCATAATTGACTTTAATTGCATCTTTTCGCACATTTAGAAATTTATTATGCTTTTGCCATCATAATATTTCACTGTTGCAATGATCATTTATGTTAATTAAATCATCTTCTAAGTGATCAAAGTCAATTTCTCTCTCAATGATCTCTTGGTATAGTCATTATCTTATTTGACTGTTTAGTCGAGTATGAAATCGAGATCAATTTTTGGTTGAATACTTTATATCTTAAATAATTGATAGCCAATTGAGGGGGAGTCAAAGAAAAAGTAAAATGCTCAAAAGATGTGGAAAGAGTTACATCCCAATGAGGAGTGTGAAAACTACGACCACATGGAGGAAAGAGCTACCACCTCGGTCGTTCGAGTATTGTGTGCAGCTACCACATGTATACCAAGCATGGTTGTTCAATTTTTGATTAAGTAAAATGCGTGTTGAAATTCTTGACTCCGTCAAATTTCAAGGTTGGTATAAGGTGGGATTTTAAAGAAAGATGCTCAAAGAGCCACTCTCTTCAACAGATTGTCTAGATAAATTATCTACCATATTTGGGATTTCAAACATCTATTGATCTTTGTATTTCATTTTCTTTACCGAATTGATGATTTGATAAAGGCATTACTCATAAGATCAAGTTAGATGTAATTGAAGGTGTTCAACTTTAAGGGATTTAATTTTTGTAAATTCTCGTTTCATTTTTGGATATCATTGATAGATTTGGCATAATCTAATTCTTGTTGTATGAAACGATGATTTTTGTTTAAAGTTGATACACAGATGTGCTTACAATCTTTTTCTGGATTTTCTTGAATTTCTCTGAAATTTTCTAAAGAAAAAGTTGGAGCCGATCCGGATTGGACCTGCCGATCCGGATCCCGAACGCAGATATTCTTCTGCGGGCAGACGATCCGGATTGGACCTGCCGATCCGGATCCCGAACGCAGTTTCTCACTGCGGGTAGCCGATCCGGATCGCAAGCATGATCTGATCCGGATCGCGGCTAGGGTTTTATAAAGAACAAAAGGGTTTTGATTTCTTTTACTCCAATCTTTTGTTCCAAAGTTTCCAGAGCTTCTCTCTCTAGATTTCATCCATCTTGGAAGCTTTCAAACTCAAGTTCTTCAACTCCAAGTAAGTTTTATTGATCAAAATCTCGGTTTTTCACCGTTTTTCTTTTTCCTCCTCAAACGTGATGAATTTCTTGGATCGATTTCGTTTGTGGATGGTTTTTGATCAAATTTCTTTTGAAATAAGAACTCTGGGTAGATTAGTTTTGATTATATGCTAGGTATTCTCCTTATTAACGAATTTTTAGGCTTCGATTTCTAAAATTTCGGTTTTAGGGCATATAATAAGGATTTTCGAAAATCATGCAATTGATCTATTTTTAAAAGTCCTTTTGCAAAACTAATTTGATTCTTAGTCTCTCTACATGATTATGATTGTTTGGGTACAATTCTTTCAAATTTTTGAAAATTAACAATTTTTCATGTGTTCTTGAGTTGTTGCACACAGGATTTCTTTTCTCAAGAGACCAACAGCAATGGTGATCACTTGGATTATTTTCCTACTTGCCGCTATGGTTCATACAAGAGACACTGTCAAGCCCAAGAGGGCTAAGAAGGCTAAGAAAGCGAAGAAAACTAAAGATGATTCCGATACAGAATCTGAAACGGAATCAATTGATTGGGATGAACTGCAAGTTGAAGCAACGACTGTTCCCACTGCTTCAAAGGGAAAAGCGCCTGCGGAAACATCGAAGGCTCCGCCTACTGCTGATGAAAAAGGCAAAGCTCCAATGGAAGAAACTTCTGGGAAGACAAGAAGAAAAAGTGTTGCTCGCAAAAGAGGGAGTGCTCGAGGAATCTCCATTGAGCAACCAGCTGCTAGCCAAGCACCTCCACAAGACTTTATCAGCTCGGCTAGAATAAAGGATTTTGAAAACAGGGAATGCATTGGAGAAAGGCATGTTGATGTAAAAGCCTTAAAGGAGCGTTCTCGGCCATTTGGGATTCTGTTTGACCAGATAGGTCTTGCCCCCATTTGCGACTTCCCGGAGACCACTGGGTATTGTCTTCACTCAGTGAGAATGTTTTATCAGAATGCTTGTTATCTAGTTGATCAGGAGAACGGACGTCGATACTTTCAAACATTGGTCAAGAATGTTCAGATTAAAGTAACGCCTCAACTAATTGGAGAGGTATTAGGGATGACGGCCCGAGCCGATGGCGCTCATTATCTGAAGAATCAAGTTTTCAACACCAACTCCTGGAGAGTGGTTGTTGATGGCATCTGTATGCCCGATACTCTGTCTGCAGGAAACTCAGTCTTTTCAAAAGAGCTACGACCAGAGTATCGCTTCTTAAACTTCATCGTTTGTTATAACGTCATTCCAAACATGAACACAAAGGTTCTTCGGTGGGATAGGATGTTATTCCTTTATCTTCTTGGAAACCCCACAGCAGCAATGGGCGCTAACTTAAACATTCCTTACGTCATCTGGGCAAAGATGGCGCGATATGTGGAACATGCTCACCCTTCAGAGAGACTACCTTATCCAATGATCATCATGCGCATTCTTCGAAAGTTTAAAGCTGACACGAATGCGAGTTCCTACATGCATAGTCTAGGAACGATCAATGAAACAACTATTGTAAAGTCTCTCTCGACAAAGCAAGATGAGCCCATAATACCTCCTCACCGACAACGAGCACAACAACAACAAGCAACAACCTCTGCACCAGCAGCAACTCCTCCAGTCCAACCAGCACCGACAGCACAACAAGCACCTCCATCGACTTCTGATGATGATGCATCAGTTACCTCAATCTATAAAGAACAGCAAAGGCTCTCCAACGAGCAAGAACGTATATCAAATGAACTCATTGAGGTAAAGGAAGAAATAAAGAAGGTACATAAGAATCGGTCATCAATGAACAAGCGATTAAAGAAAATCTTTCAAATTCTCGGCTGCATCAGTTCAGATGAGTCTGAATAATCCGTATCCTTCTAATTTCTGTTTAACACGAATTTTTTTTTGTGCAGGTGTTTTTAAGTTTTAGTTTTAAGTTTTAGTTCTCAAACTTTTGATACTTGAATTGTTAACTATTCTCTCCATTTTGGTAATTTTTGGCTAATTTTTGTGACAAAAAGGGGGAGAGAGTTTAGAGAGAACTTGAACAATGATGATGTGAAAACTGACAATGATGATGTGAAAACTGTGTGAATATGTGAACATCAAGGTAAGTATCACTTCAACTTCAACTTTGGTTTTTATCTTGTGTTTGAATGCATGCCTCGACTAACTATTCGACTAACTATTTGGGCATGTAATATGACTAACAAGTTGATGTTGGACTAACACTTTGTGACATTTGGTTTTTAATTGCTTAGAAGATATGTCAATGTTTGATTGTGATCTTATTACATATCTGAATTACTCAATGTCATGGTGAGCATAAACTCTATCTCTGTTAGGTTTTGAATGCTAAATATTCTTGAGGTATCTAACGATCTATTTTTGTCAAGAATGATTTCTTTGTGCAGAGAGTACAGATGTCTAAGTCTAGAGTCTGTCTTAGGAGTTTATCTCATGTTTTTAAGTTTTTTGGATCTCCATTGTAAATTTTTGTTGTATGGTGATAGCAACAAAAATATCTTTTTGAATTTTCTTTAGTGGATCTGTGTTTTGTCACGAAACCGCCAAAGGGGGAGATTGTTACGGAATTTGAGTTGGCGTAGTTTCGTGAAAGGTTCAAGTCTTGAAGATTGAAGGTGAAGAAGGTTGGATCATTTAACTCAATCTCAAGAAAGAAGAATTCAAAAGGATCAGGTAAGTTTAACTAAAGATCTATGGTGATCCGAATACTTCTTGTAGTGTAGAAACACTTGGAAGAATTTTTCATTGCATAAAAATCAAAAACTGGACATGGGACATGTTCAGGATCCGGATCAGATTGTTCAATCCGGATCCCGAAGGTGGTTCGTTCATACACCAGTTCAATCCGGATCGTAGCTTCTCTTGATCCGGATCCCGAACAGTGAGTTTACCATCTTCCTTGAACGATCCGGATCAGGCCTCGCAATCCGGATCCCGAACGTTGATGTTTGGTGAACTGTATGAACGATCCGGATCAAGTACTTCGATCCGGATCCCGAACCTTCATTTTTCTGGAATTGCCTGACTCGTTACGACGATCCGGATCACAGCTAATCCGATCCGGATCGCCGTCCGTAAAATTTCCAGAAATGGTAGGTTTTTTATTCTTATCTCCTTCCTAGGGTTTCTAACCTATAAATAGACCCTATGATTCTTTTTCTAGGGTTAATCCAAATAGCCGTCATATTCATATATCATTTCTATACGGCTCTAGATCCACATATAGAGAAGAAAGGAAATCATTAGATAATACTCTATGTTTCTTCATCTATATTGATTAGTTTGATTCTAGGTTTTCATACTCACATCTTGAGTTGAATCAAACTAATGAATACTTAGATGGTATTTCCTATCTATCTTTGATCTAAGTATTCGGCGGATCATCACCACCCAAAAACAACGATTTACCCCAAAATCGGCGCGTGGATTCGCGTGTCCTTGTGGATTCAAGGTTCAACCGCTCTCGTGGATTCGGAGCGAGGCACGTTCGTGGATTCGAAGGGTCCTATTGGGTGAAGACCGTGGACTCGGTCGGACGTCGTGGATTCGACGTTGGACGCCGTGGATTCGGCGTTGGGCGCTGATCGTGGATTCGAGAAGCGTCGTGGAGCGAGCGGAGAAGATCCTCTAGGAGCGTATGGAAAAGGTTCAGTCGTAAGTGTGTACGGTAAATCACCTTGTACGTGTTTTAATTCTAGTGGATTTCGCCGTGTTATCGGTCCCGTGGTTTTTTACTCCGGTGATGGAGTTTTCCACGTAAAAATCTTGCGAGTTATTTTTTATTTCCGCATTGGGTTTTTTATCGCAACGATTTTTGAGTGTTTATACGTTTACACCTATTCACCCCCCTCTAGGTGTTTTTTCCCCTATTTAGATCCTTATTACATATAACCCAACAGAATCAAACTAATGAATACTTAGATGGTATTTCCTATCTATCTTTGATCTAAGTATTCGGCGGATCATCACCACCCCAAAAAACAACGATTTCCCCAAAATCGGCGCGTGGACTCGCGTGGCCTTGTGGATTCAAGGTGCAACCACTCTCGTGGATTCGGAGCGAGGTACGTTCGTGGATTCGAAGCGTGCTACTGGGTGAAGACCGTGGATTCGGTCGGACGTCGTGGACTCGACGTTGGACGCCGTGGATTCGGCGTTGGACGCAGATCGTGGATTCGAGACGCGTTGCGGAACGAGCGGAGAAGATCAACTAGGAGCGTATGGAAAAGGTTGAGTCGTCTGTGAGTACGGTATATCACCTTGTACGTGTTTAATTCTAGTGGATTTCACCGTGTTATTGGTCCCGTGGTTTTTTACTCCGGTTTGGAGTTTTCCACGTAAAAATCTTGCGTGTTCATTTATATTTCCGCATTGGGTTTTTATTGCGCAATGATTTTTTGAGTGTTTATTGTTTACACCTATTCACCCCCCTCTAGGTGTTTTTTCCCCTATTTAGATCTATATTAGTATAACCCAACAATATCGATGCATGACTAATCACCGTATCACTAGGAATTCCGTTCCGGGAGATCCCGATATCGGATTTCAGATCCGATCGCACCGTCGGCCTTCTTTTTCCGCGCTCTATCGCAGAAAAATACTAGCACCACACACCGGCCAACTTTTAAGAATTGAATAATTTTATTCACTTAGAGGCTTAAATGACTACACGTAAGTCAAAAATATTCCGAAAGGCCGGATCACTACACCACTCACACTTTATAAAAAGTTTCGTCCCGAAACTTAAGTACAAACCCCACTAATCAATTCGGGAAAACATTCTCTCATCTTCGATTCCAGTTCCCACGTCGCCTCGCGCTCTTCGTGGTTGCTCCACTGGACCTTCACATGGGGGATAGTTCGATTGCGCAACTTCTTGTCCTCTCTTGCCAAAATCCGCACCGGTGTCTCCTCGACGCTTAAATCCTCTCGCAACTCGATGGTGGAGGCATCCAAGGCATGAGAGGGATCAGCTAGATACTTCCGGAGCATTGAGACATGGAACACGTTATGGACTCGTTCGAGGTTTGGCGGCAGGGCTAATCGGTACGCCACCGGTCCTACGCGTTCTAGGATCTCGAACGGTCCTACGTACCTCGGGCTTAACTTTCCCTTTATGCCGAAGCGTCGGTTCCCCTTGGAGGGCGAAACTCGGAGTAACGCATGCTCACCCACCATGAACTCTAAGTCTCGGCGTCTGTTGTCCGCGTAGCTTTTCTGTCTGCTCTGGGCGGTCAGTAGCCTTTGTCTAATCAATCGCACCTTTGCTTCGGTCTCCTCCACCAAATCTGGGCCGAGAAACTTACGCTCACCCAAGTCGTCCCAGCATATTGGAGACCGACAGCGGCGCCCGTACAGGGCCTCGTATGGTGCCATCTGAATGCTGGCCTGGTAGCTGTTATTGTAGGCAAATTCCACTAGGGCAAACACCGTGCCCACCCTTCGCCCAAGTCCAAAACGCATGCCCAAAGCATGTCCTCCACAATTTGTATCACCCGCTCTGATTGTCCATCGGTCTGCGGGTGAAAAGCCATACTGAAGTGCAACTTGGTTCCCATTGCTCGCTGCAGGCTCTGCCAAAAGTTTGACACAAATCGCGTGTCCCTGTCCGACGTGATGGATGTCGGCACCCCATGCAACCTTACTATCTCGTTGATGTAGGTTTGTGCCAGTCGTTCCCGCGTCCACGTCGTGTGTATGGGCAGGAAGTGGGCCGATTTCGTCAGACGGTCCACAATTACCCATATTGCATCGTGTTCCTGTGACGATCTCGGGAACCCGGTCACAAAATCCATGGTAATCATGTCCCACTTCCACTCGGGCACCGGTAAGGGTTGCAATTTTCCTGCTGGACGCTGGTGCTCGGCCTTCACTCGTTGGCACACCAGGCAGTGTGCCACAAACCGAGTCACGTCTCCCTTCATTTTGGGCCACCAGAAGGTCTGCTTGACATCCTTGTACATCTTCGTTCCCCCGGGATGCGCTGCGTATGGTGCAGTATGCGCCTCCCGCAGGATTTCCTCTTTGAGTTCCGGTAGATCCGGCACGCAGATTCGTCCCCGAAATCGTATCGTGCCGTCGGAGTTTACTGTGAAATCACCTTCTTGGTCGGCAGTTACTCTATTTCGCACCAGCTGGAGTTGGTCATCAGTCGACTGCCCCTCGAGAATTCTGTCAAGCAAGGTAGGTCTGACCACCAGTGTCAGGAGTTGTTCGACTGTACCCGCCGGTACTACTTCTAGTCTTAATCGCGAAAACTCCGCAATCAGACTATCTTGCTGGGTGATGGCACTTACCCCTGCCTTTTCGGCCTGCCCCTTACGGCTCAGGGCGTCGGCCACCACGTTTGCCTTTCCCGGGTGGTAGTGGATCGTTAAATCGTAATCCTTCAGTAGCTCGAGCCACCGTCTTTGTCGCAAATTTAACTCCTTTTGGGTGAAAAGGTACTTAAGACTTTTATGATCTGAGTACACATTGCAGTGTGCCCCATACAGGTAGTGTCTCCAAAGCTTGAGGACGAACACAACCGCTGCGAGTTCCAAATCGTGCACGGGGTAGTTTCGCTCGTATTCTTTGAGCTGCCTTGACGCATAGGCTATAACCTTTCCCCGTTGCATGAGTACTCCACCCAGTCCGTTTCACGACGCATCGCAGTACACTTCATAATCCTCCCCTGGTTCTGGCAGGGCGAGAATCGGGGCTCGCGTCAATCTATCCTTGAGCTCCTCGAAGCTCCTCTGACATTTGTCCGTCCAGATGAACTTTTCCCTCTTTTTAGTCAAGCGGTTTAAGGGGGTGGCTATCTTGGAGAAACCCTCCACGAAGTGCCGGTAGTACCCGGCTAATCCTAGAAAGCTTCGAATCTCCGTCACCGTCGTCGGTTGGGACTAGTCCGTCACCGAATCTATCTTCTTCGGATCGACTGCGACCCCAGCCGCCGAGATTACGTGCCCCAAGAAGCCGACCTCACGGAGCCAAAACTCACACTTTTTGAGTTTGGCGTAGAGTTTCTGTTCCCGTAGTGTCTGGAGGACTGTGCGCAGATGTCCTTCATGTTCCTCGTCTGTACGGGAGTAGATGAGGATATCATCGATGAAGACCACCACGAATAAGTCCAGGAAGGGTTTGAATACCCTGTTCATCATGTCCATGAACACTGCCGGGGCATTTGTGAGCCCGAATGGCATTACTGTAAATTCGTAATGGCCGTAGCGAGTTCGGAAAGCCGTCTTGGGGATGTCCTCCCCCTTAACCTGGACCTGATGATAGCCCGACTGCAGGTCAATCTTTGAAAACACCGTCGCCCCCTGTAGTTGGTCGAAGAGGTCGTCGATCCTTGGCAGGGGGTACTTGTTCTTAATGGTGACCTTATTTATCTCCCGGTAGTCGATGCACAACCGGAGACTTCCGTCCTTCTTCCTCACAAACAGGACGGGCGCGCCCCAGGGTGACGCGCTAGGTCTGATGAAACCCTTATCCAAAAGGTCCTCCAACTGTGCCTTGAGTTCTTTCAACTCCGCGAAGGCCATCCTGTACGGTGCCTTGGTGATGGGTTTGGTGCCTGGGAGTAATTCAATAGGGAAGTCGACCTCTCGTTCCGGCGGCATTCCGGGGAGTTCCGCCGGAAACACGTCCGGAAATTCCCTTACCACTAAGTCTCAAATGTCGAATCGTTGGCGCTGACCATTAACCCCAAAAGCCTGAGCTTTTAGAGGTGCGCATCCGATTCACTTAAAGCGGCATACACCGCACCACTGATCTCGACCAGACCCAACCCACCTGGATGTTGGGTCTATTGTGGGGCCTCTGCCGTTAGGTCTATTGCGGACCGCAGCCCACTCAACCTATTGGGCTCACCCAACCCAACTCACTAGTCCCCTGGGCCTATTGTCTCAAGGCAGGAAGTTGGACCTATTTGACCCATAATAAAGGGCCAACACCAAAGACAACTAAGTCTTTGCATCCTTATTGGGCAGGAAGGTACAGAGTATTTGCTCCTAAAGGTCCTCCTGGGGTCAAGACCAACATTACTCTTCGTAAGGGGTCTTTCCTGCTACTACTTCCCTCGGGTAGTGCGTCCTTTGTCGTGTCGTCGCATAAGACCTCTCATCCGTGTCGCGACTCCGAAGAATCATTCCCGGGTTCAGGACAGTAAAAACGGAACTGTCCTAGTTTGTCACGTTAGAAGCAAAGGTCGTGCTTCCGAAATGAATAATTTTCCTCCGGGGTGCTCCTCTGTAGATGATGCATGGCCGATCTCCGCTAGAAAATCCCCCTCCTGAGAAGGGCTGGGGTCGTTTCGGCCCCCGGCAGACTCATGATCCTTCTGCCGGGTGCGTGGAACGGCCAATTCCCGCCCCACTATAGTGGTGTTACGGAATTTAAGTTGGCATAGTTTCGTGAAAGGTTTAAGTCTTGAAGATTGAAGATAAAGAAAGTTGGATCATTTACCTCAATCTCAAGAAAGAAGAATTCAAAAGAATCAGGTATGTTTAACTAAAGATTATTGGTGATCCGAATACTTCTTGTAGTGTAGAAACACCTGGAAGAGTTTTTAATTGCTTAATTATCAAAAACTGGTGTTCGGACAAGTTCAGGATCCGGATCAGAGCCAGCGATCCGGATCCCGAAGGTTGTTGTTTCATACAATACTTCAATCCGGATCGCAGCATCTCACGATCCGGATCCCGAACGTTGAGTTTTCTGAATTGTATGAACGATCCGGATCAGACAATCCGATCCGGATCCCGAACGTGTGATTGTCTGGAAACCGTCTTTTTTGCTACTGCAATCCGGATCGCCCAAATCCGATCCGGATCGCCGTCCGTCAAAATTCCAGAAATGTTAGGTTTTTGATTCTTATCTCCTTCCAACTGTTTCTAACCTATAAATAGACCCTATGACTCTTTTTCTAGGGTTAATCCAAATAATCCACATAGCCGTCATTTTCATATATCATCTTATACGGCTCTAGATCCACATATAGAGAAGAAAGGAAATCATTAGAGAATACTCTATGTTTCTTCATCTATATTGATTAGTTTGATTCTAGGTTTTCATACTCACATTTTGAGTTGAATCAAACTAATGAATACTTAGATGGTATTTCCGATCTATCTTTGATCTAAGTATTCGGCGGATCATCACCACCAAAAACAACGATTTACCCCAAAAATCGGCGCATGGATTCGCGTGTCCTTGTGGATTCAAGGTTCAACCGCTCTCGTGGATTCGGAGCGAGGCACGTTCGTGGATTCGAAGGGTGCTATTGGGTGAAGACCGTGGATTCGGTCGGACGTCGTGGATTCGACGTTGGACGCCGTGGATTCGGCGTTGGGGCGCAGATCGTGGATTCGAGAAGCGTCGTGGAGCGAGCGGAGAAGATCCTCTAGGAGCGTATGGAAAAGGTTGAGTCGTAAGTGTGTACGGTAAATCACCTTGTACGTGTTTTAATTCTAGTGGATTTCTGCCGTGTTATCGGTCCCGTGGTTTTTTACTCCGGTGATGGAGTTTTCCACGTAAAAATCTTGCGTATTATTTTTATTTCCGCATTGGGTTTTTATCGCAACGATTTTTGAGTGTTTATACGTTTACACCTATTCACCCCCCTCTAGGTGTTTTTTCCCCTATTTAGATCCTTATTACATATAACCCAACAAGTGGTCCTATCGATCACTTCTCGGTAAGCGGGTAGACCCACCGTCGGTATTACCCGATCAGTGTCGCTATGTGGATCACCTTTGGGAAGGCGAGCCTGGTAGGGTTCGTCTTTCCTAACAAAAAGGGGAGAGCGCTATGCCATGTCGCGTAATCCGTTGTTGGAGTAGCCGATTCTCCACTGTTGCCGGAACCGTCGTATCTTCTTCTGCACCATCGATTGAAGAGCGGCTTCGGGCCATTAACCGTGCAAACAAAGAAACCAAGTTAGCCCTAAGGTTATCACCCTAGCACCTAGACTTACGAACACACCTATATTACGTTCCCGTTTTCCCCGTACTCTCACGTACTACCGTACCTATACCTTAGTTATCTCATGTCCAATTTGCTTGTGGCACCTTACACTGTGGATGTGGATCACGTCTACTATGGTTATGGTTGTTTTTCTCTGATACCATTTAATCTGTCACGCCCCCGGGGGTTTTTGAGTCTATCCAAGCAGAAAATTTCGTGTATTCTTTTTTTTTTCTTAATAAGGTAACTTAAACCTCATCCCCGGTGCGCGCCAGACCGCCACATACACAAATTCTCTCTCTGCCCACGGACAGAGTCCCCTTTGTATATGCACGGCGTCTCATTTTCAACATCATGCATCAACCATCGACCATACAATAGACATACATCGTCAAACAGAGTACAGTAGTTTAACTAATGTTTAAAAGACTGGTGTCCACTCGACACCTTGTTGTTTTATTTTCAAGCGGAATACTAAAACGGCATCAGTGTTTAGAAAGGATAAAACCCACGGTTGCAAAACCCGTGCCCACACGGCACTTCGTTTTGAGAAAATGTTTTTGAAATCATTTGGTTTATCTTGAAAACATGCCGTATATGAAAACATCACTAAAAGCATCAAAGTTTAAATGTACACCTCATCCACAGCACTAAGTAATACATGTCCACGACTAATACGATCCACAAGCAAATTAACTAAAAGAAGCATAAGGGGAAATGAGATAATAAACCCAAGTGTCTGACTACGGTCCTCGCGACGCAGTCTCACCGCCCTCCCGGCTAACGCACCTCGTAACACCTGTCACGGAGTGGGTGTCAGTGACAAACAAAGTAGATGTCTAATAACAATAAGGAATAAGGAGCAAACCGAAAACACCGGAACCTTTCGCTAAAACCCTGCACACAATTAAGCTGGGCCCCAACCCCAGTTTTATCAATTAAGTTGGGCACCAACCCCAGATTTATCAATTAAGTTGGGCACCAACCCCAGAGTACCTGTCGGGGAGACTAAAGTCTCCCCTCGTGCGCAAACACCTCTTTGATGCATTTAACCTCTTCGCGGTGCTGGTGTGCTATTTTCAGCGGGCGCGAAGAGGTCCTCACGGCACCCACACCTTCGTGAGGTACACGGGTCAAAAGAGACCACTTCTCCGGAAAAGTACACCCATGCGGAGGCCAATCCGCCTGTGTACGTGCAGCATCCGAAACGGATTTACCGAGATCGGCGTGTAGTGAGCATCGTGACCGTAGCCGCTTCAATTCTTAGATGAAATACAATTATGCGAAAGGTTAAACTGTCCATCTACTTTGTTAGGTAAATTAAGAGCACTTTAATGACGATAGATGCACTTACTGCACTTGTTGCACTTATCGCAACCGTACCCACCTATTTGAAGAGAAATCGGAACACCTGAATCCTTCGCGCACCCCCGCTGCGCACCTGGACCTAAAGGAAGTCCGCAAGGATAACTATAGTCAACAACGTGTACTAACATCCAAAACGTAAAAGACCCAATTTACTCTTTTTGACGGAAAAGTCCAATACCGTCCGGTTCGCCGAAACCGGAACCCAAAACCGCTAACGGAAATCCAGCAATCTCAACCCTCAACCGGTAGTCAACTCGGGAAATCAATGGTTAAACCAAGAAGACCCCTGGCGGCGAAAAGATGAGAAAAAGACCCGACGGCGCGCCCCCGACAATTTCGTCGAGGCGCGGAGCGTCGGCGAAATCGACACCCAACATAATAAAATAGTGACCAAGAAGATCCCAAGTCACCATGCCAAGAAAACCGCGGAGATTGTGACCCCAACGGCGAAAACGGCGCTCAAAACGGTGGAAAAACGGGCGAAAACGGAGCCACCGAACTTTGGGCTGTCGGGTGGTGCACAGGGGCAACCGTGGACCAGGTTCACGGCGTCAGGCGGCGGCGGCATGCGCCGGGTGCACGCAGGAAGCGTGCACCGCGCATCTCGGGCCGGGCCGGTGCACGACCCGAGCGTGCACCGGGTCCTTGCTCTTCGGCCGCAAGCGCGCGCGCCGGGTGTACGCCTAGGGCGTGCACCGCGCACACTGTGAAGCCCGGCGCACGGTTTCGTGCGCCGGGTCTGCGCTTTTGGGACAGCGGGGCGTGCACCGGGTGCACGCCCGGGGCCGTGGACCGCCGCCGTACGGACAGCACAGTAACCCTAACTTTTCGCATTTTCTCTCTGTTTTCGCTCCCGCGATTTCTTCTCCGTTTTCGCTCCCGTGCGACCCCGGCGAAGATCCCGCGGACATGGTAACGGCGGCGGCGGCCTCCCATTTAAAAACGGCGGCGGCGGCCTCCCGTTAACCCACTATGTTCCGACGAAACATCCCCAAAAATTCTCGAATAAATACACGATAATTCTAATGACTAAACCAACGATCGACGAACAACCAAAACGTCGATCGGAGGTCCGATAACAAGAAACCGATTAAAAACCACCAATTAAAATCCGATAAAAATCCTCGATCACACCCGGTCAAGAACGAGAATAAAACATGGATCAAAACCCGACGAAAATCCGCGATCGATGTTCCGATTAAAATCACCTTACAAGGACACGAAAAACCCCCGATTAATTTAACAACCGCAACGATGTTCACTAACCTTAATTTATCGGAATTAAAAAACCGATCTTGTTTCCTTTCGGCGTTGGAGATCCGGATCCGCTCCCCGTAGATGATGGTGTCTCATTCTCCGGTCTCCGGACGTCAATCGGGGCGATTGGGTTCCTCCGCTTTCTTTTTCTTTCCTTCTCCTCTCCTCCGGTTAGGGTTCTCTTATCTTTGGTTTTCGGTACGCACGAGAGGGAAGGGTTTGAGGAGGCGGTAATTTAAATTAGGGTTTTCCTTCCGGTAAGGGGTTTATTTATCCTCTTATTATTAATTTATTTAGTTTCCAACTCGTACGTAAGAAAATTCTATTTTCCGTCACCGGATAATTAATTATTTAATTAATTATTCCTACGAGATAAACTCCCACCTTTTAATCTTCGTCACCAATTAATTAATTCCTTAATTAATTATTCCTACGGGATAACCCACCTTGTAATCCCCGTAACCGAATAACTAATTCTCTAACTAATTAATCGCACGAGATAAACCCACCTTTTAATACCCGTAACCGAATAACTAATTCTCTAACTAATTAATCGCACGAGATAAACCCACCTTTTCCTCGAAAAACATGCACGGATATCGATGCATGACTAATCACCGTATCACTAGGAATTCCGTTCCGGGAGATCCCGATATCGGATTTCAGATCCGATCACACCGTCGGCCTTCTTTTTCCGCGCTCTATCGCTGAAAAATACTAGCACCACACACCGGCCAACTTTTAAGAATTGAATAATTTTATTCACTTAGAGGCTTAAATGACTACACGTAAGTCAAAAATATCCCGAAAGGCCGGATCACTACAAGCCCCGTATAGACGAAGCGACCAACCTGCAAAAGATAATATTAACTACTAAATAGATATCAGAGCGAAAAGTAAACTGCTGAAATAAATAAATACAAGTCCCAAAAGTACAGCCCTTAGAATCCAGATCACTCGAATTCTCTCGGGTGAAGAAGTTTACAGAAAATGTGATATTTATTACCGAAAACTATTTTCACTCGAACCCACATGGGGTGAGGACTAAAAGTAGTTCCTTTTTTTTGTAAAACCATCTTGATTTAAGGAAACCCATTTTAATAAATTTTAGCTATTTTAGAAAAATCAGTTAGAAAACAAGTTTTATTCCCGAACCCCGAAAGGCTAATGCCTTCGCCCAATCAAACAAGAACAAACTCTGGCGACCCTTCGACATTTGGAAGAAAAATATTGGTTTACTGAAATCATGTGTGTCCAAAAAGATTCTGGATTCAAGGTCCTGCTATCACTAGTACATTACTGCCACGAATACAGCGGCGACAAATAAATCGAAGAACTCAAAAATCCAGGACCACCGTTTACCCAAACGGCTCCCGCCACAGGTACAAGACTAGCTACATCTACCAGACTCCACTCTGCCCCCAAGTACGAGTGTAACATGCATCCTACACTAAGAGAAATCCCGACCACTCGGCCCACTACACGGGCGAGGAAAACACTATGTCCAGGGATAGAGTATAACGTGTGGATATCTAAAGCATAAATAAACCTAGCCCAAGCTGGAGTTTTCTACTAGTTTGGTCGAAACATGCAACATATGACAGGGTGCTAGGTCAAAGTTCCAATAATAGTGTTTAGTTCAACTGAAACATAAATAGGGAACACTATCAGACATGATCTCAATATCAACCAAAATAAACATCATCTCTTTTCCTAACATGCTTCCTAACACATCTCACAATCATGCATGCTTGCTATTCCATAGAATTAGAGAACCGTCCATCGGTTTTGGAGACGAAGCAACCCACCTGAAAGTGTGCGTCGATCCAAAGTCCAAACATAACGTGGATAATTCTCAGGTTCCCACGGTCCCCACGAGTCCAAGATCACCCAATCTGCGAACCACTGCAAAAAAGTATCGCACTCGGCATAAAAGAAAGCTCCTCAAAAATAGCACTTGCTGTTTTGCAAAACAGCACAAAAACCCAGGGATTTCACCTCTGCGCAGTCCTCAAAAAAATTCAGAAAAATCACCGTTGCATTCCTCGCGAAGTGTAGATACAAATCGAGTACTTATACGTCTCATTTCGACACTCGTAGGCCGAGAAAATCCATAAATACTCCGCCGCTGTCCAAAATCTGTCGTAGAAAATGGGTCCCAAAGATGATCCGAAAAACCCAATAAATACTCGAAACGGAGGGAAGCGGTAAATACAAGAAATGTAGCCCTACCTGTCGTGAAGAAAATGCCACAAGGATCACTCGAAAAGTCCCTCGGGGTATCCCAAAGGAGCCCGCAGACCGAAATGCGACGGAAAAGAACACCGGAAAAAGTAAAATCAAATATCCAAAAGAATTTCTATTAATTGAAAATAGAGTGCAGTGTAAGATGCAGATTAAATGTTAGTTTTCCAATTTAGGTGTAATTGGACTTTTATATATTGAAGAAGCTGTATACTCACAAATCAAATCTCAGGTTATTTTTTTCCAGTAGACTGAAGATGATTAGGTATGTAGTGCACATGAATTTATGATCGTGCGCGGGTGCAATCGTATACACACATTAGTTATGTCTGATGTCCCTTGAAGCCACTCTCCTGTCAAAGTATTGCACTGTGCAAGTGAATTTGCTGAAGCTACAAATAACTTGCTTTTGTTTGGCCAATCCTCTCCTCTTTTTTCTTTAGATTAGATTACTATTTTTTGAGAAATCCAACTTAAAACATATTAATTTGAGTCAAAGGTAAGTCACACAGTAGAAAGAAAAAAAAATACATGCTTCAATGGATTAGGCATAGAAACTGTTTAAAACAGTTTGTATCATCATAAAATGTGTTAGTTGCAACACCGATCCCCAAACTTTTGGCCAAGCCTCACTTCCCTCAAATTTATAAGTTCGAACATGTAGTGCACCGATTCCGCAAAATGGCGAAAATGCGGCGAAAATACTTGTAATACATTTTAAATGTAATTACAAGTGAATTTGGAGTATTTCGAATCGATGCAAAGGCCGTTGAGTCGAAAAGTGAGTTGGAGTTGAGAAGTTGGAAGCTTCAAGTTGTGAAGCTTAAGTTGTTGTGCGCCGACTCCGCAAAATGGCGAAGTGCGGTAAAAATATTTGTAACATATTTTAAATATGATTACAGTCGAATTCGGTGCGTTTCGGACCGACGCGAAGGGCATCGGGTCAATAAATGAGTTGAGGTTCCAAGACTTAGCATGTTGCAGGAATTCTGTTTTTTTTTTTTTTTTATCGGCAAGCAGTTTTGAGGCCTTTCGTAAGGATTTGGAGCAGTCAAAAATTTAAAAAGAAATCATGGGGGGCTTCAGAAAACTTTGCAGATAAAAAGGGAAGAAGTGCTGAGGTGAGAGATCAAAAGAAAATAGGAGAACAAAGATGAGCAAAAGGAGAAAAAAATCTGGAAACTGCAGTTTGCTGTTGCAGTTTTATCGGCAAGCATTTTCGGGGCCGTTCTTACGGCCCTAGAGCTCTCAAAAAAAATACAAGGGACCTTTGAAGGGCTTTAGAAAAATTTGTAGATGAAAGAAAAGAAGAAAAATTGCAATTTCAATATCTCAGTTGGTGACAAGAAGTGGAGGAAAAGGGGTTCCCGAAATTGCTCACTTCAGGAGCAAACTGCAGGAATTGGGGGTAGTTTGGGAAAAAAAAAATTGTAAGTTGGGCAATTGTGTAAAATCACACTCCTACCCAACTACCCCCCCCCCGGCGCAGTCATTAATTCCCTCCCTCTCTCTCTCTCTGAAAGCCTCCACCCACCCTCCTCTCTCTGTTGGAGCAGGAAGAAAGAAAGAAGGAAGAAAGAAAGAAGAGAAGAATAAGGTGGCTGCACCCACCTCTCTCCCTCCCTCCCTCCCTCCCTCTCATTTTTTTAAGGTACCATCTCTCTCTCTCTTTTTCCCTCTGTTGCACCATGGAAGGCAAGGAAAAAAAAAAAGGAAAAGAAAAGAGAACAAGGAGGGGGTGGGGGTGCTGCAGCAATGCTGCTGCCAGCAGCTGCTGCCTAAGCAGCAACCCCAGTTGCTGCTACTGCAACAAGAAGCAGCAGCTACCCAAGAAGCAACCCAAGCTGCTGCTGCTGCAACAAGCAGCAGCAACTGCCCAAGCAGCAGAACCAGCTGCTGCTATGTCACGCCCTGGGTGTAAACCAGAACCCGGGCTCGTCCACAGATCCGCCGTGCACACGGAATTTTCCGTGTACACCAAGCGCTGGTAATCTGCTCAGATATAGGAGATATAATAAAATAGCATAAAAATAGAGCTAAACTAAAACTAATACATCTCAGACTGAAGCTGAAAAATAAAAGTACAATATAACTCTCAATAAGTACAAGTGTCTCTCCCAGCTCACCAAATAAATACAAACAGCTGGCTGAAGCCGGACCCAAAATAATAATACAACTGTCTGAGAGTATAGGGGATACAACCAAAACACTGCTAAGCTCGCAGACAGGGTAGACGAACTATCTAATCCGCGATCCTCTTACCTCGATTTGCTGAAGACGGCCTCGCAACTCCTGCAGAGGACTCTGAAAAACAAAGGGGGGAAAAGGGGAAAAAGACAATGGGGGTGAGAACTGCTATAAAATCAGTAGCCTCCCCTAGTGGGTTAAGCCTCAAAAACTGACATGCCCACTAGGTCTACCAGAGGCAAAAAGAAAAGCTAGGTGGTATGCTGTAAGCTGAACTGTTGATAAATAAAGATAAAGCTACCACTACTATGCCTCTAAATGCAGTGCTAGAATGAGTGTAGTAAGAATGTATCAGAGCAGTAACTGTATGTCTAAACCCAACCAAGGACCAGTAACCCCTAACACTACCTGTGGAACGGTCTCAAGTATCTGCTAACAGATCGGCACTCACTGATCGGCACTCACTGACCGGCACTCACTGACCGGTACTCACTGGCCGCTGTATAAACCGCCTACTCCGGAGTGGCACTCGAGGAGAGCGACCCACACGAGTAAAGTATCTCTGTCGCAAATATCACGATATAACAAGACTGGATCACGACCATAATCGAAGTGGGAAAAATCCATCCACTGAGGAAACCCGATCCCCCAATCTGATGCACTAGTAAAACCCGGTCGACCACCCAATGTCCGCGGTCGCCGCGATACCCCAAGACCCATGGTCTAGTATAACAACCAACACCCGGTCGACCGCCCAAAATCCGTGGTCGCCGCAGTAATCGACTAATAAGTCCATCCTATCCAAAGTCTCAAGATCCTGCCTACACTATCCCAACCCAAGCTCAAACCCGAGCAATAAGTCCCCTGAGCCTAAATAAATAGAGAAAAGCGGGAAAACATGGTTTCTCCTAAGTCAATTTCCAGCATTATAGTGTAGCAGAAAAAGGTGGCCTATCTAGATGTCCATACAAGCATGCATATGTCCCAAGATAATAAAAATACAGTTTTCAGTTTTCTGGCAGTCATTATGTCATGATAACACAATCTTTATAATCGATCTCACAAGGATACTAGATACAAGCATAATGTCCATTTAACTTATAAAACATGCCGATGTTATTTCAGGGTGCAATACAATATTTTAATCATATTAGTTTAGTCCAATAGGCCTAGTAGGTGTGCCAAATTAAGAGGTTCACAACGATCACCCACCTCGAGCGCTAAACCCAAGTCCAAATACGCCCTCGCCCGAGAAGTACACGCTCGCCGAGATAACTGTAAAAATGCCCAAAACAGTACCCGATTAAACACACAGATTTACACTTAGATGTTGTCCACAAAAACCAGTCCAGAAAAAGCTCAGTTTTCACCTGCGAGATGAACTCCGAAAATTCCAGAAAAATCACCGCTGCGATCGTCGTGACGAGTAGATAGAAATCAAGTACTTACACGCTTTGTTCCGACACCTGTAGGTCGAGTTACAAAATAAACAATGCGGTAAGCGCGAAACTCCACAAGAACCAATCCGGTCAAAAATCCGCCTAGAAAAAGTGAGATTTTTACCTTCAGGAAAAGCTCAAAAAAATCCAGAAAAATCACGATGATATTCCCTGCGATGTGTAGATGTGAAACGAGTACTTACACGCCTCAATCCGATGCTCGAGCGTGAAGAAATCGCAGAAAAACCCCGGTGCTGTCCAAAACTCCGCCGCAGAAAAAGGGGGTCACAAAACGGCCAAGAACACCCAGGAAAAACTCAAAACGAGGGGGAGCTGAAAATATGAAAGTTGTAGCCCTACCTGTCTTGAAGACAACGGCACAAAAATCGTTGAAAAATACTATCGGAGTAGTCCGGGGGAGCCCGCGCACCGAAACTTGACGAGAAGGGCCACCGAAGAAGAAACGTCACGACGAGCCGAATCGCTGTAGATCTCGAAGAAGGTGCCTCCTAAACTCCCAGGAAATCTGCAGTGGATGCAGAACACAGGGATGAACAACTTTGGTGAGGAACACTCTGTGAAAATCCGGCCAGAAAAGTCTGAAACGCTGAACAAACGGGCCTATTTATAGGCTAAACTGAACAAATCAAGAAATGCCCAATAAGTCCCCGGATTCGGGCGCTCGGACCGAATTCGGGCGCCCGAATCTGCTGGGGGATTCCCCGTGAGGAGCGCCCGGAATGCCCTAGGCTTGACACGTGTCCCGAACACGGGACAGCGTGTGCAAGCCCAGCCGCATCGCTCCACGTGGCGCGCCCCGGGTCAACGAGGTAGCTGGCGCCCGCCTATCCCCGGGCGCCACGTGTCCCGCGACAGTGCCCCACGTGCGGCACTGTCGCGCCGCCTGCCCCCTTGACGCGCATGCGTCCCGAGGCGCCTCGTGTGCACTCCGTGCACCGCGCTTGGTGAGCCTGCCAACCAGAAGTCGCCACCTGTCCCTGCACCCGGTCCACCACCGGCTTTTGGGTTCCGTGGACCGCGCCGCGTGCGCCGACCAACCGGAGACTGACACGTGTCCCGTGCTGGTCCATGCACCCCGCCGCGCCGCTCTGTGGACCGAGCGTTGTAAACCGGCCAATGACAGGCCGCCACGTGGCATCCCGGCGGTCTACGCCCCCCCCCCCCCCATGCACTAGAATCTACTAAAAACTTCCAGGAGTCCCTTTTTGGGCATCCGGACTCAGGAAAAAATAAGCAAATAGCCATTTTCAAGCGTTTTTTCCGCGTTGAATCCAAATCCACCCTCCATTTGGGCTAAATCCTTTTCTAAAGTTCGGCATAACAGCCGAAGCCCAAACATGAACCAGAAACCTCACTGGGTCCATCCAAAACATCCCTTTGATGTATTATGGGCCCAACACACCAATAATAGGTGTTTCACACAATGGATTCCCGGAAAAAACCGCATGGGGGCCTGGACCACTACATGCTAGCAACAGCAGCTACGCAAGAAGCAGCTGAGCAGCCAGCAGCACCAGTTGCTGCCGCTGCAACAAGCAGCAGTAGCTGCCCAAGCAGCAGAACCACCAGCAGCAGCAGCAGCTGAGCAGCCAGCAGCACCAAGTGCTGCTGCTGCTGCTGCAACAAGCAGCAGCAGCTGAGCCAGCAGCAGCATTGGTTGCTGTAGCTGCGGCCTTCGAAGCTTAAGAAGAATCATCTTCTTCTTTCCTCTTCTCCATTGGGCAAGGATATTAAGAGACGAAAAATTATTCAAATTGGATTTTCTCCTATTTTTTGGGCATTTTTCCCTAAGTTAAAGAGATCAAAATTTCTCTTTAGCATGCATGTCAAGAATAGGATTTTCATTCCCTTCTCTTTTAATTTGTCCAAAAAGCCCATCAGGAGACATGAGGGTGAACCTAGGATTACTCTTTTATGTTTTGTAAAGGGTTCTTAGTTTTACAAATTTCAAGGAATTAGTGAATCATAAAAAAATAATTTCTTCATGATTTTCCTTTCATTTTAGAAAAATCTTGGAGATCAAGAGAGCAACTTTTATCTCTTTCAAAAACAAAGGGAAACATTGTGGTAGGGGATTCTAGCGAACGAGGGTGACCTCTCCCCTTGTCGTTTGCTTTTAATTAGAAGCATGTTAATAGAAAGTTAGGGTAGCTCGTGGACCACATTATGTAAAGAATTGGACTTGTTTGTAAAAACAGTAAATTATGTTAAATGCGTGCTACATGTTAGTGTGAAAATGTCTATGTTGTAAGATAGAAATTATGACCTAAGAGAAAACCCAGTTTAAGGTTCTAATAAGTGGCATTGTCACACCCCGGAGGTTCTAAATGAGCGAAAAAACGTGTATCTTTTTTTTGAAATTAACCTCGCCACCGGTGCACGCCAGACCCGCCACATATACAAATTCACTCCACAAACGGACGGAGTCTCCTTTGTATATGTACGGCGTCTCAAACACGACTTATACTTTAACCATGCAGTCACAAGAAATCAAAAGGAGAGATCACACTTAATCATAACTATATTTACTACAACAAGGTTGAAAGGATAAATCCACAGGCTTGGAAAACAGTGTCCACACGACACCCAGTTTTAGAAATGTTTTCGCAATCTCTTTTAGGCGGCAACATAACTTGAAAGGATAAATCCACGGGTTTGGAAAGCAGTGCCCACACGACACTTAGTTTGAAAACGTTTTAGAAACTATTTTGCTATTTGAAAACACGCCGCATACAAGTCTAAGATAAACACAATTAAAAGATGTCACCACTAAATTAGGATCTCAACCCAACATCCACATTATTCCACTAACAAGCAAACACTAGATTACTAACCAAAAGCAATAGAAAGATAACCGAAAGTGAAAAAGACATTCGTCAGCCTCAAACGGCTAAGGTCCTCTAAACGCTGTCTCACCGTCGTCCCGGTTCCCACCCCTGTTCGGACCTGTCACAGTGTGGGTAGTCAATGACAAATAAAGTAGATGGAAATAAGTAAAATGCTATAAGAACAGTAATGAACAAACCGATACACCAGAGCATTCCACTTCCCCCTCATGAATCACATATCCCCTGTTTAATCAAAACGAAACATGTGTCGGGAGGTCTAAAGACCCCCGGCGAAAGTACACTTTGCTCGTACTTTAATGCCACCAACCCCTCCGCGGTGCTTGTGCGGTACCTTAAGTCATCCGCGAGGGGTCCCCACTACGACACCTTGTGGGGTACACGAGTAAACGTACCATCTTTCCAGAAAAATACACCCTGTGCGGTGGCCAGACCGCCGGTGTGCGTGTAAGCAATCCAGAGCATAAATGCCGAAACCGGCGTGTAATAAAGTACCGCGACATTCGTCGCCACAGTTAGAGTTAAAAGAGCAGGATTCTCATGCAATGGGGTTAGACAGTTCACAAAATATACATCTACTTTATTTTCACAAGATACGACGGGAACGACCATACACCGAAATATAATAAAGTACCCACCTCAAATCGCGTCGACCGAAACTCCGAAAATCGACTCGTACCTTCGGACGACACCCGGACCTAAAAGAAAGTCCCCCAACCGGGCATAACAGGTAAGATACGACTCTCATAAGGCAAACACGACTCCGAAAACGCAAACAAACAAACTAACGACTCGCGGCGGCGCCCGCGTTGCGCTGCCCGCGTTGCGGCCGCGTGGGCACTAACCCCGCGCGGCACCGCACGCGGTGCGGCTGCGCGGTACCCTAGGGTTTCGCGGCCCGCGTGCGGTGCGGCGGCGGCGGTAAAAGCAAACAAGAATCGCGAAAGACCCAAAAAACGCCAAACCCTAGAACGATGAAATCGTAAGAATAGCGGCGCTAACCTCGATCTATCGAGGACGATGATCCGATCTCATTCTTCGCAGCGCTGAGGATCCGGATCCACTCCTCGTAGATGGTGGCGTCTCGTTCTCTGGTCTCCGGCGCGTTGATCGGGGACGATCGGGTTCCTCCGCTTTCTCCTTCTCTCTTTCTTCTTCTTCCGGTTAGGGTTTTCTTTTTTTCTCTCTCTTTTCTCTCTTTTCTCTCTTTCTCTCCGGCTAGGGTTTTCTCTTTTCTTCTTGGGAAAATAGATTTATCCCTTGGTACGTACGATAAAAACCCACATCCGGATATTTATTATTAAAAATAAATATCTATTCCCACGAGATAATTCTACAGTTTCTCGAAAAGCGTGCCAGATCTTTAGCACAGATCCCGATGCACACTACAATTATCGCGACCTTCAAAACCCCAGTCCGGAGAATCCGTAAGTCGGATTTTAGATCCGATTGCACCGCCATTCATCGTTTTTCAAGCTCTTTCACAGAGAAATACCCGCATCGCATGATAGTCGACTTAAGAAAACTCGATAATTCGATTTTTCCTAACATGTAATTTATTAGCAATAGGGTAAAACGATACACAAAAAAGTCGTGATATTACACACACACCCCTTAAAAGAAGTTTCGTCCTCGAAACTTATCCTCAACCCTCGCTAAAAAAATCGGAAAAACACTCTCTCATCTTCGTCTCTAGTTCCCAAGTCGCCTCACGCTCCTCATGGTTACTCCATTGCACCTCGACGTAGGGGATCGTCCGGTTGCGTAGCTTCTTATCTTCACGCGCCAAGATCCGTATCGGTGTTTCCTCGAAGCTCAAGTCCTCGCGCAACTGGACAGCAGAAACATCGAGGACGCGCGACGGATCGGGAAGGTATTTACGGAGCATCGAGACATGAAACTCGTTGTGTACCCATTCAAGGTTTTGCGGTAAGGCCAACCGATATGCCACCGGGCCCACGCGCTCCAGGATCTCAAAGGGGTCCCACACACCGCGGGCTCAGTTTCCCCTCTTAAGCCAAAATGTCTGGTTCCTTTAGATGGCGATACACGAAGTAACACGTGTTCCCTCCCACCATAAACTCCAAATCGCTTCGCCTCTGATCCGCATAGCTCTTCTGCCGGCTCTGGGCGGTCAACAGCCGCTGCCTGATAAGGCGCACCTTTGCCTCAGTTTCCTCCACTAATCTGGTCCCAAAAATTTTTGCTCCCCCAAGTCGTCCCAACTTATAGGAGATCGACATCGGCGTCCATACAGGGCATCATACGGCGCCATTTGAATGCTTGCTTGGTAGCTGTTATTGTAGGCGAATTCCACGAGGGGTAGGTAACGCGACCATCCTTCACCCAAATCGAGCACGCAAGCTCGGAGCATATCTTCGAGAATCTGGATTACCCGTTCCGATTGTCCGTCAGTCTGCGGGTGGAAAGCCGTGCTGAATTGCAGTTTGGTCCCCATTGCCTGCTGTAGGCTCCGCCAAAAGTGCGACACAAAACGTGTGTCTCTATCGGAAGTAATCGATGCTGGTACTCCGTGTAACCTTACCACCTCGTCGATGTAGGTTTGCGCCAACCGGTCTCGGGTCCATGTCGCGTGGATGGGCAGAAAATGAGCCGATTTCGTCAAGCGATTCACTATAACCCATATCGGCGTCGTGTCCTTGCTGCGATCGGGAAAATTCAGTCACGAAGTCCATGGTAATCCATTCCCACTCCATTCCGGTACGGGCAATGGCTGTAGTTTCCCCGCCGGGCGCTGGTGTTCAGCCTTCACTTGTTGGCATACCAAACAATGTGCCACAAATTTCGTCACATCTCCCTTCAATTTAGGCCACCAAAAGGTCTGCCTAAGGTCTTTATACATCTTCGTACCACCGGGATGCGCAGTGTAGGGAGCACTATGCGCTTCTGTCAGAATTTCTTTCTTTATTTCCGGTATGTCGGGCACACAAATTGGTCCTCGGAACCTTATTGCGTTATCCGAGCCGATCATAAAATCGCCCCCTTGTTCCGAGGATATTCTGTCCCGCACGAGTTGCAATTGTGTGTCAGTTGACTGGCCTTCCAAGATCCTCTCGATCAACGTAGGCTTAACTATTAAGGACAGGAGTTGCGTAATCGTACCCGCCGGCACTACCTCCAGTCTCAATTGCGAGAACTCCGCAATTAGATGATTCTGTTGGGTAAGGGCACTCATCGTCGTTTCTCCCGTCTGCCCCTTCCGGCTTAAGGCGTCGGCCACCACGTTTGCCTTTCCGGGGTGGTAATGGATGGACAAATCGTAGTCTTTCAGTAACTCCAGCCACCGCCTTTGTCGTAAATTCAACTCCTTTTGTGTGAACAAGTACTTAAGGCTCTGGTGATCGGGAAACACATTACAGTGCGCTCCGTAAAGATAGTGCCTCTAGAGCTTTAGAGCAAGCACGACTGCTGCGAGCTCCAAGTCGTGTGTAGGGTAGTTCTGCTCGTATTCCTTGAGCTGTCTTGATGCGTAGGCTATGACCTCCCTTGTTGCATCAGTACACTTCCAAGGACCGCTCCGTGATGCGTCGCAATAGATCTCATAGTCCTCTCCGGGCTTCGGCAGTGTGAGCACTGGCGCCCGTGTTAGTCTGTCCTTGAGGTCCTCGAAGCTTTTCTGGCATTGAGTCGTCCAGATGAATTTCTTCCCTTTTCGGGTTAATCGATTTAGGGGAGTGGCTATCTTTGAGAAGCCTTCCACGAAGCGTCTATAGTACTCTGCCAGTCCTAGGAAACTCCGGATCTCCGTTACCGTTGTTGGCCGGGCCCAGTTGGTCACGGATTCTACCTTCCTTGGGTCCACCGCTATTCCCGACGCGTGAGACTATGTGTCCCAAAAAGTCTACCTCGCGGAGCCAGAACTCACACTTCTTGAGTTTGGCATATAATTTCTGGTCCTGGAGGGTCTGGAGGATTACTCGCAAGTATTCCTCGTGCTCTTTGTCCGTGCGAGAGTAGATGAGGATGTCGTCGATAAAGACCACCACGAATTGGTCCAGGAAGGGTTTAAAACCTTATTCATCATATCCATGAACACCGCTGGGGCGTTGGTAAGCCCAAATGGCATTACCGTAAACTCGTAGTGGCCATAACGAGTCCGAAAGGCTGTTTTCGGTATATCTTCACCTCTAATTCTGAGCTGGTGGTAGCCAGACTGGAGGTGGATCTTTGAGAACACCATCGCCCCTTGCAGTTGGTCGAATAGGTTGTCAATACGCGGCAAGGGATATTTGTTCTTCACCGTGACCTTGTTTATCTCCCGATAATCTATGCACAGGCGTAAGCTCCCATCCTTCTTTCTTACAAACAGTACGGGCGCACCCCACGGCGACACGCTCGGTCTGATGAAACCCTTGTCCAGGAGGTCTTCCAGTTGCGCCTTAAGTTCTCTCAATTCGGCGAAGGCCATTCTGTACGGTGCCTTCGTGATGGGTTGCGTGCCCGAAATATGTAGAAACCTAGAATTTAAAAGTCTCAGTTTGCTTTTAAATATTTAAAATTTGTCATTTTGGCAAAAGTGGAGTGTTAGTGGGCCAATAGTGGGCCCAGAAATATCGACTTTTGATCGGGGTCTGATCTGGAAAATCCGATATCACCATTGCGATCGTCTCGTCGAAACATAGAAGTTTCATATTCATATATTTTTCGATCCGACGGTCGGATCTTCCAGAAATCAGAAATCAAAAGTGGGTCCCGCGACTTAAGTGAATAGTAACCTTTGAATTTTTAACCCCTTGTGATCATGAATGGTCGAACCACTATCTAGAACTTTAACATAGGAGTATGAGTAATGGATCCTAGCTAATTTCGACGTTCTGAGCGCAATGGCACTGACGGATTTCGCGTTTGGCGACCCGTGTGCATCGAAGTGCGTGCGTCTGGTTTGCGACATACAGAACAAGATGGCCCGAGATTTCATACGAGCACCAAATCAAACACAAATGACTAGCCTATTTTGAAGGTCTCGACGAGCCGGACGTCGTGGCGAAGTCCATTTTCAGTTTCGGCAACTCGAGTGCCTCGAAAAGCGTGAATACATTGAAAAAGTGGGTATTTTTGAAGAAACCCTAATCTTTATGTACCAAAAATTATGAGGCTTATAAGTTGGGGTGCTGGGTGCATTTGTCACCTACAGGGGGGACCTTAGAGTTTTAGGATCTTTGTGTAGGGGGTTTTGTGCAAAATGTGCATTTAAACACTTGTATACACGTGTGGAGTGTACCCTGCCTCTTCCCCTTCGTAACTGAAGCTCCACCAGCTCTCCAGCTCGCAACCGCCGCGGCCCTTCAGTTGCCGAAACGGCCGGCCGCTCGGGTCGCCGGAGTTAAAGGTTAGAAAACCTATATTGGAGTTTTCCTTAAGTGCGTGAAGGAGAGATCAACCAGAGCTTTTAGATTTAGCCAACCTTCATCTGAGAGCTTCATAGAGAGGCCGCAACCGAGCCCTGATGTACCCGACCCAGCCGCCGCCGAGCGCCGCCGCAGCCACCTTCCTCTTTCTTCCCTTCTCCGACGAGGTGCGAAGTTGGACGGGACCTCTTCAAAGTTGGATTGGGAGGTGTCTGAGGAGTTCCTGGTGCTTGGAGGACCCTGCTGGAGCAAGCCTTGGCCGCGCGTAGTGAGGGAACCAAGAATCCGGCTTCCTCCTTCTTCCCCGAGCTCGGCTAAGGTGAGGGTCCTTAACCAACGGTTTCTAGCACCCCGGACCTTTAGCAGTGGACTTATTAGGTCCTTAGCTTCCTCCCTGCAAAGCCCCGAGGTCCCATGCAGCATGGTTAGCCGGCGGCCACAATGGGTCGCCGGAAACCTAACCTAGCTCCGCCCCTAAAGAACTCGGCAACCACTGAATATAAACGCACCAAAATTGGTGTGCTTGGACTGTAGGAGGAGAGGAACAACTCCGCCAAATTTGGTGGAGTATGGTTGAACCAATTAATGGCAGTTTTATGCCCTAGTTCGGGCTTTTTGTTGCATTCGGCCGAGCTTGATGCTCCGGCGCCGGCGGGCCTCTCCGACGCCGGCCACCTGCCCAGAATCCTTGTTGGGACCAAGAGGTTCCCAACCATGCTGTTGCATGGCTCCCATGCAAGCCGAGGAAGGCGCGGCCGAGTTGGGTGCGAATTTGCACCAAGTTGCGGCCGCCGGCGCTCAGGCCATCTCCGGCCGGGAAGAGTTGGTCGGGAAGCTTGCTGGGACCACAAGGAGTCTATCCATGCAAGTTAGAGAGCTTCATAATGCTTCTATCAAAATCCGCCATTAACGGGGTGAAGCTCCAAACCGAGCTTTGCTCCCCGCCGCCGCCGCCGCACCCCGGGGCCAGCCGCATGCATGGGAAGTTTCAGTGAGGTAAATAGCACCTGCTTGTGCTTTTATTTTGATCCCAGAACCATTGGTTGTTTAGTCACGATTTCAAGGTTGGAGCTCATCTTCTTCCCGAGCTCCGGCCAACCCGAGAAGGTTTGGCTTGCTCCAGGTTGATGAGAAATGATCCCTGAACTCAGTAGAACATTTTGCTTCGAAACATATTGCCCCAGATACCCGCTGTGCAGAGAACCCAATTCGGATTTTTGCATGTGTGTGTGTGTATGAGAGAATGCATACCAGCTGTTTGATGAAATGCTTCAATGAAGATTAAGTTGGAATTTGACAAAACTTTGTATATGAAACTTGCTCCAAATAGTCCCCCTGAGCTCTGTGCTCACTTCAGTTCAAACAGAAACTGAGTGGATTAAGTTTGGTGCATTGTGAATTAGGGTGTAAGCTTGACCTTGGTTCTGCTCGAACCAGCCCACCTGGGCCTCAACCAGGGTGAGCACTGAGGTCCTGGCAGTGCCCAGACCAACTTTGATATACAAAATGTTCTTGTTTGAAGTTTAAATTAAAAGATGTAGTAGAATCAACCTTTTAGTGAAATGTTTAAATAAAACATGGGTTCCGGGCTGTTGGCGAAGTCGCGACAGTGCATTCCTAGCTAATTTGGGGTCACTGAACGCGATGCTCGCGTTAGAAACAGTGTTTGAAGTCCCGGAGAAACAAAAATTCATTTGGGCTATGTTAGAGAGGGTTTTTATGGCCCGAAGTTTGCCTCGGGTTCCGTGCTGCTGCAAATTAGTGAGCACGGTGTTCAGCATGAAAAATGTCACCTGCTGGAAGTGACGGAATGTTAAAATGATTTTCCAGTTGAAAAGAACGAGCGAAAACAGTGCTCAAATGGCACTAAAATGTAATTTCTGAAAACTTTAAGGGTTTAAATGCAAAATAGACAATGTGTACTGGTTAGTAAAATGTTTAAATGATTCCTAAGCTTTTCGTTGGGAATCCATCAGCTTTCGTTGAGCGGAAATCGGATACTAGTTCGAGAATCGGCAAAATCGTCGATTTAACGGTATCCGGGTGACAATTAAAATAACTAAGAGGGTTCAAATTGATCTGGGTTTAGGTTAGAGTTAGCGGACTGAATTGATCCCTGATTTACATTTTTGATCCAGGTTGACTCAGTTTGCATCTGGATTCGAGCACATATAGCATTACAGATTAATTGCCTGCGCATTGACAGGTGGGTTATCTTCGGTCCGGGTTTATCAGTTCGGCCCTCTGGGGTGCGATACTGGTTGGACCCCTGTTGTTGATAGCTTAATCTGATTACTTTGAGCCTGCCCTTTCTTTGATATATTATATCTGCTATCTGCCTGATCTACGCCCTGTTATCTGTTCTATTTTGCCTTACATGATTGTCTATAGCACCTCTAGTATTCATACTTTTACTCGGACATTTTCATGGTTGATTAGTGAGCCTGTTTGTTCTGTTGATCAAATGATACATCTCTGAGCACATAGATTTATTTAACTGAGGTTTTACCCCGCTTCGTAGGGTCGCCGGAGTCTGTTCTTGTTTGATAGGACAAAGGCCACTGCTCTGCGAGGTTTGGACTTAATCCAAGCTTCGTAGTGTCGCCTGAGTCTGTTCTTGTTTGATAGGACAAGGGCAATGCTCTTCGAGGTTTGGACTTTTCAAAATAGTTTTCTTAAAATATGTGTTTAAGTTTTGTATCATTTGGTTGGTTTGTGTGGTTGAGTTGAGTTTATCTGTGAGCTTCTGTTGAGAGATATTTGCCTTGATCTTGCATATGAGTTGACATTTATTGCTGAGTGTTCCTGCATGAGTGTTGAGATTCAGTTGGTTTTTGCCCTTGCATCCCAGTGGGGATTTTCCCGGCTTGTTGCCGATTACCCGGTCAGTGGACCGTGAGCTTGAGCATTTGCATATGATTCGCCCGCACTGTTGTACTTCACGAACATCAGCGGATTTGCTACCCGTAGCGATGTTCTTTACCGGTAAAGTGGTTAGCTGAGGCAACCCGTGACCCTAGTTTGGGGAATGTCAACCAGGTGGTGCCAAGAGGGCAGCCTCGCCTGAGGTCTTTGCGAAGACCAAAATGGTAGCTTATGATTGGGTCTTTGCGTTTTCATCTATTTGATGCATGTGTTGATTCTTGATTCTTTGATCTGGCTTCTAGTTATCTACTTCTTTTATGATTCTATGTGATGCCTCTGATTATAGTTCCATTGTTATCTTGCTGATTGTCCTAACTCCTTGATGTGTTGATATCCTGATACATGTTTTAAATTCTGCTAAAATTATCTCCTATGCTTGTCCCTAGTTCATGAGTTGTACTTTCTTTACAGCACCAGTTATATATCTGCTTTACCCTAACCCCTGATCTATTACTATCCTCTAGCATTGTATACCAGTAGGTACGATCTGCTATTTCTCGGCTCGTCGTGCCCACTGGGATACACTCCGGTGTGTCTCACACCCTCGGGTGACTGTTTTTCAGGTCGAGCGGGTGTTGAGATGTCGGGACGAGTTGGTGAGATCACGAGATAGAGCTTGACCCTGGACAGCCGATAAGATCAAGTATTTAATTATTTGTTGTATCAAATGTAATGCAATGTAATTGAGAAGTTATTGATATTGTAATTTAATCTTGCTTAGTAGATGTACGTAGTTAGTACTCTGGTTGTATGCCAAGTGAGCCGTGCATATATAGAAAAGGGCTCAATCCCCAGTGGGATTGGGACTCTTCTATATATGTGGCGGTCTGTTGCGCCCTGGCCGGTTTTAAACTCTGATTTCAAAAAAAAAAAAAAATTTAGACGCTGGTTTTTAAACTCGGGGCGTGACATTTTGTTCATTATCTATGCTTAGACATAGAACATAAATTGAGCATGTGTATTATTGACTTTAATAGCATCTTTTCGTTTATTTAAAAATTTATTATGCTTTGGATATCATAATAATTCATTTGATGCAATGATCATTTATGTCAATTAAATCATCTTTGTTTTGATCAAAGTCAATTTCTCTCTCAAATGATCTCTTGGTTTAGTTTTTATCTTATTTGACAATTGAGTCTAGTATGAAATTGAGATCAATTTTTGGTTGAATACTTTATATTTTAAATAATTGATAGCCAATTGAGGGGGAGTCAAAGAAAAAGTGTTATGCTCAAAAGATGTGGAAAGAGTTACATCCCAATGAGGAGTGTGAAAACTACCACCACATGGAGGAAAGAGCTACCACCTCGGTCGTCCGAGTACTGTGTGCAGCTACCACATGTATACCAAGCATGGTTGTTCGAGTTGATTAAATAAAATGCTTTTTGGAATACTTGACTCTATCAAATTCCAAGGTTGGTATAAGGTGGGGATTTTATTGAAAGAAGCTCAAAGAGCCACTCCTTACTATAATTTGACTAGATAAATTATCTAACTTATCTGGGATTTCAAACATCTATTGATCTTGGTATTTCATTTTCTTTACCAAATTGATGATTTGATAAAGGCATTACTCATAAGATCATGTTAGATGTGATTGAAGTTGTTCAACTTTAAGGGATTTAATTTTTATAAATTTTCGTTTCAATTTTTGGATAATATTGATAGATTTTGCATAATCTATTTCTTGTTGTATGAAACGATGATTTTCATTTAAAGTTGATACACAAAAATGTTTACATACTTTTTCTGGATTTTGTGGAATTTTTCTGAATTATTCTGAAGAAAAAGTTGGAGCTGATCCGGACTGGACAAGCCGATCCGGATCCCGAACGCAGGTATTTCCTGCGGGTAGCCGATCCGGACTGGATTCACGATCCGATCCGGATCGCGGCTAGGGTTTTATATAGAACAAAAGGGTTTTGATTTCTTTCTACTTCAATCTTTTGTTCCTAAGTCTCCAGAGCTTCTCTCTCTAGAATTCATCCATTTGGAGGCTTCCAAACTCAAGTTCTTCGATTCTAAGTAAGTTTTCTTGATCAAAATCTCGGTTTTTCATAGTTTTTCATGTTTTTCCTCAAAACGTGATGAAAATTTTGTATCTTTTTTGTTTTGGATTGGTTTTTGATCAAATTTCTTTTGAAATAAGAACTCTGGGTAGATTAGTTTTGATTATATGCTAGGTATTCTCCTGATTAACGGATTTTTAGGCTTCGATTTCTAAAAATTCAGTTTTAGGGCATATAATAGGAATTTTGAAAATCATGGGATTGATCTATTTTAAAATTCTTTTGGAAAACTAATTTGATTCTTAGTCTCTCTACACGATAATGATTGTTTAGGTACAATTTTTCCAATTTCTGAAAGTAAACAATTTCTCGTGTTCTTTAGTTGTTGCTCACAGATTCTTGAGTTTGAATAGCAAAATGGTGATCACTTGGGTAATCTTCCTTCTCTCTGCTATGGTGCACACGAGAGCGACTAACAAGCCCAAAAGGGCGAAGAAAGCTCGGGACAATTCGAAGACGGAGACCGAAACCGAAACAGATTCCATTGATTGGGATGAGCTTCAGGTTGAATCAACTACTCCCATTGCTTCGAAAGGGAAAGCCCCTGCAGAAACGTCAAAGGCAAAGGCTCCGCCTACCGCCGCTGAAAAAGGGAAAGCCCCCATGGAAACAAGCCCGATAAAGCCAAAGAGGAAGAGTGTTGCAAGAAAGAGAGGGAGTGCTCGAGGAATATCCATTGAGGAGCCACTTGCTAGCCAGCCTCCTCCACAAGATTTTATCAGCTCTGCAAGGATCAAGGATTTTGACAAAAGGGAGTGCATTGGGCGAAAGACATGTCAATGTCAAAGCACTGAAGGAACGATCTACACTCTTTGGGACTCTGTATGACCAGACAGGTCTTGGCCCCATTTGTAATTTCCCTGAGTCCACTGGGTATTGTCTTCATTCGGTAAGAATGTTTTATCAAAATGCTTCAAGTCTAATTGATCAGGAGGACGGACGTCGGGAATTTCAAACATCGGTTAAAAATGTCAAGATCAAAGTCACACCTCAAATGATTGGAGAGGTGTTAGGAATGAAGGCCAGAGTTGATGGACCTCATTATCTGAAAAGTCAAATCTTCTCCACCAACTCCTGGAGAGTGGTAGTTAATGGAATTTGTCTTCCAGATACTCTGTCGACAGGAATTCCGTCTTTTCAAAAGAGCTTCGACCGGAGTATCGCTATGTGAACTTCATTGTTTGCTATAACATTCTTCCAAACATGAATACAAAGGTTCTTCGATGGGACAGGATGTTATTTCTTTATCTTCTTGGAACCCCGCAGCGGTAATGGGAGCAAATTTAAACATTCCTTACCTCATCTGGTCAAGGATGGCACGCTATGTGGAACATGCTCACCCTACAGAGAGACTCCCTATCCTATGATAATTATGCGCATCTTTCGGAAATTTAAAGTCGACACAAGTGCGAGCTCCTACATGCACAGTCTAGGAACAATCAATGAAACGACAATAGTGAAGTCTCTCTCCACTAAACAAGATGAGCCCCATCACCTCCTCGCCGACGAAGAGCACAACCACAAGCAAAAACCTCTGCACCGCAAGCAACACCTCCAGTCCCACCAGCACATGCAGCACAACAAGCACCTCCATCAACTTCCGATGATGATGCATCGGTTACCTCAATCTATAAAGAACAACAGCGTCTCTCCAACGAGCAAGAACGCATTCTAACGAGTTCGTTGAGATGAAAGAGGATCTTAGAGAGGTTAAGAAAGAGCAAGCTTCAATGAACAAGCGCATCAAGAAAATATTTCAGAAGCTAGGATGCATCAGTTCTGAGGATTCTGCATAATGTTTTATTCTAATCTTCTTTTGCAGGTTTTCTGTTTTTCCCTCTTAAGTTCTCTGACTTTTGAAACTGTTTTTAACTCGTCTTCTTTGTAATTTTGGCTAACTTTAGTGACAAAAAGGGGGAGAGAAGTATAAACAATGATACAATGTTACTTTACAATGCTGAGACTGTGAGAAACTTGAAACTATGGAGGTAAGTATAACCTCAACTTGAAGGTAAGTATCACAACTTTTGGTTTTGTATTGTGATTGATGCATGTCTTGACTAACTATTCGACTAACTATTGGGCATGTAATATTACTAACGAGTTGTTTGATTACTAACAAAGTTATGACATTTTGAATTTTACTGCTTAGAAGATATGTCGATATTTGATGTTATCTTATTACATATCTGAATTCGTGAATGTCATGGTGAGTATAAACTTATCTATGTAGGTTTTGAATGCTAAATATTCTTGAGGTATCTAACGATCTCTTTGTCAAGAATGATTTCTTTTGCAGAGAGTGCAGATGTCTAAGTCTAGAGTCTGTTTTAGGAGTTAGCTCATGTATTTAATTTTGGATCTCCATTGTAAATTTTTGTGTATGGTGATAGCAACAAAAATATCTTTTTGAATTTTCTTAAGTGGATTTGGGGTTTGTCACGAAACGCCAAAAGGGGAGATTTAAGGAATTTGTTTTGGCGCATTTCGTGAAGTATTAAGTCTTGAAGATTGAAGATGAAGAAGTTGGATCATATAACTCAATCTCAAGAAAGAAGAATTCAAAAGGATCAGGTATGTTTAACTAATTAATTTGGTGATCCGAATACTTCTATAGTGTAGAAACACTGGATGAATTTTTAATTGCATAAAAATCAAAAACTGGACATGGGACATGTTCAGGATCCGGATCAGACAGGCAATCCGGATCCCGAAGGGTGTTGGTTCATACGCAAATCCAATCCGGATCCAAGCCATTTCTGATCCGGATCCCGAACATGGGTTTTGCTGAAATGTATGAACAGTCCGGATCAGGCATTTCAATCCGGATCCCGAACCTTTTTTTTCGGAAATTGTCTGTTTCGTTACGACAGTCCGGATCGCCGTAAATCCGATCGGATCGTCGTCCTGTAAAATTCCAGAAAAGGTTAGTTTTTGATTCTTATCCTCTTCCAATAGTTTCTAACCTATAAATAGACCCTATGATCATTTTCTAGGGCAAGCCGAATAAATCAAAATACGGCCATTAAAAAGAAGAATCCACTATAGAGAAGAAGGAAATCAATTAGATATTATCCTATGTTCTTTTCTATATTGATTGATTTGATTCTAGGTTTTCATACTCAGATCTTGAGTAGGAATAAATTAATGAATACTTAGATGGTATTTCCGATCTATTTTGATCTAAGTATTCGGCGATCATCACCACCCAAAAAAAACAACGATTGACCCAAAATCGGCGCGTGGACTCGCGGGCCTTGTGGATCAAGGTGCACCGCTCTCGTGGATTCGAGCGAGGTACGTTGGGATTCGAACGTGCTACTGGGTGAAGACCGTGGATTCGGTCAGAGTGTGGATTCGACGTTGGACGCCGTGGATTCGGCGTTTGGACGCAGATCGTGGATCGAGAGCGTTGCGGAGCGAGAGCGGAGAAGATCAACTAGGAGCGTATGGAAAAAGGTTGGAGTCGTCTGTGAGTACGGTTATATCACCTGTACGTGTTTAATTCTAGTGGATTTCACCGTTTATCGGTCCCGTGCTTTTTACTCCGGTTGGAGTTTTCACGTAAAAATTTGTGTGTTATTTTTTTGTCCGCATTGGGTTTTATTGCGCAATGATTTTTGAGTGTTTAAAGGTTTACACCTATTCACCCCCCTCTAGGTTTGTTCCCCAGTTCGGATCCATATTATACATAACCTGGACAATTGGGACTTCATGATTATGCTATGTGAGCGCATGGCGGGCGCTTTTACTTCTATTCTAGATGAGACATTTGATGCTGTATGCGACATCTAGAAGGCCACTATTTCCTACTACACTATCTTTGGGATTTGACTTAGGAGAAACCATGTTATCACTTCTTTCCTTTCAATTGTGATATTGGGGTATGTTCGGGTGACCTGGGGTTGGGATAGTGGAGCCGGGGTTTGTTGAAGGGGGTTCGCATTACTAGATTGGGGTTTGGGGTTATTGCGGCAAACCGCGGACATTGGCGGTTAACCGGATGTTTACTTATGCATCAGATTGGGGATAGGATTCCTCTAGTGGATGAGTTTCCCACGTGTTATTATCACTGGATGGGGGGTTCGGGGTATCTTTGGTAGAGGGATTTGTCCCCACATTAATCATTGTATGAGCCAGTCCGCTATATCAGATTACTTTCGGCTCTTACTTCACTCATGCGGGCGCTCCCTCGAGTTCCCCACTCCGGAGTGTGCGTCAGACAGGCTTTGAGCCTTGAGACTCCTTTGCTTCCCCCGGTGTTATGGAGAAGGCTGGCATACCGTTGCGGCAGGCAGAGCAGGCAGTACCTGTCACGCCCCGGTCGCCAATTTGTACGGTTCGGCCGAAAAACAGACCGCCAAATCGTGGGAAAACCTTGTTCTACCCGAAAAGGAACGGTAACATCCATAATAAACCCCAAACCAAAAATAAGTGTAGGCGGAAGCCAATATCAGAGTGATTAAAAATCACTACAAATTTAAACCTTTCATTCGATAA
>JAQNDB010001366.1:0-51733 GCA_029204045.2 Tillandsia leiboldiana | reverse complement strand
GATCTCAGCCAAATCACAAGTGATATCCATATTGGCCGGATTTCCACCGCCGCTCCTACGACTCGAACAACGTGACCCAAGAAGGTATGCTTCTGGAGCTACAACTTGTACCTCAATAACTTGGCATACCACTTCATCCACACGGGCATGGTAGCACATCCACAAGTGCTCCTCGCGCTCCACATCGCTCTGGGAGTAAATCCAAATATCCCCGGAGGATCTTGTTACCAATCCAATCAAGTACAGCTGGAGCACAATTCCCTAAATCATAAGAGTGGCAGGGCATTAATCAATCCACTCGGCCTCACTGTGAGCTCGAGATGCCCTACCGTGTCCCGAACGCCATCTAGACAAGATCCTCGGCTGTCTGATTCTGAGTAGGTACTCGCATCATACAATAACTGCCTGCATATAGCTCCATCAAAAGGTCCTAGATACCACCCGGACCTGTCTACACTCGAACCATAAAAGTGTTGGGTTATATGTAATAATGGATCTAAATAGGGGAAAAAACACCTAGAGGGGGGTGAATAGGTGTAAACGATAAACACTCAAAAAATCATTGCGCAATAAAAACCCAATGCGGAAATATAAATGAGCACGCAAGATTTTTACGTGGAAAACTCCAAACCGGAGTAAAAAACCACGGGATCGATAACACGGTGAAATCCACTTGAATTAAACACGTACAAGGTGATATACCGTACTCACAGACGACTCAATCTTTTCCATACGCTCCTAGTTGATCTTCTCCGCTCGCTCCGCAACGCGCCTCGAATCCACGATCTGCGTCCAACGCCGAATCCACGGCGTCCAACGTCGAGTCCACGATGTCTGACCGAATCCACGGTCTTCACCCAGTAGCACGCTTCGAATCCACGAACGTACCTCGCTCCGAATCCACGAGAGCGGTTGCACCTTGAATCCACAAGGCCACGCGAGTCCACGCGCCGATTTTGGGGTAAATCGTTGTTTTTGGGCGGTGATGATCCGCCGAATACTTAGATCAAAGATAGATAGGAAATACCATCTAAGTATTCATTAGTTTGATTCAACTCAAGATGTGAGTATTGAAACCTAGAATCAAACTAATCAATATAGATGAAGAAACATAGAGTAATATCTAATGATTTCCTTTCTTCTTTATATGTGGATCTAGTGCCGTATAAGATGATATTTGATTATGACGGCTCTATATGGATTATGTGGATTTTTTGGATTAACCCTAGAAAAAGAATCATAGGGTCTATTTATAGGTTAGAAACCCCAGGAAGAAGATAAGGATCAAAAACTGTCGTTTCTGGAAATTTTTACGACGGCGATCCGGATCGGATTAGCTGTGATCCGGATCGTCGTAACGAGTCAGGCAGTTCCAGAAAAACGAAGGTTCGGGATCCGGATCGAAGTGCTTGATCCGGATCGTTCATACAGTTCACCAAACATCAACGTTCGGGATCCAGATTGCGAAGCCTGATCCGGATCGTTCAAGGAAAATGGTAAACTCAATGTTCGGGATCCGGATCAAGGGAAGCTACGATCCAGATTGAACTGGTGTATGAACGAACCACTTTCGGGATCCGGATTGAACAATCTGATCCGGATCCTGAACATGTCTCATGTTCAGTTCTTGATTTTTATGCAATAAAAAATTCTTCCAAGTGTTTCTACACTACAAGAAGTATTCGGATCACCAAAAATATTTAGTTAAACTTACCTGATCCTTTTGAATTCTTCTTTCTTGAGATTGAGGTATATGATCCAAACTTCATTCATCTTCAATCTTCAAGACTTAACACTTTCACGAAATGCGCCAAAACAAAATCCTTAACAATCTCCCCCTTTGGCGGTTTCGTGACAAAACATAGATCCACTCAAGAAAATTCAAAAAGATATTTTTGTTGCTATCACCATACAACAAAAATTTACAATGGAGATCCAAAATAAAATACATGAGTTAAACTCCTAAAACAGACTCTAGACTTAGACATCTGTACTCTCTGCAAAAAGAAATCATTCTTGACAAAAGAAATCGTTAGATACCTCAAGAATTTTATATCATTCAAAAGCCACATACAGAGATGAAGTTTATACTCATTTTCACTTACCATGACATTTATACATTCAGATATGTAAATTGATCATAGTTAAAACACCAACATATCTTCTATGCAATCAAAATCCAAATGTCATGTTAGTGAACATCAACTTGTTAGTTATATTACATGCCCAAATAGTTAGACGAATAGTTAGTCGAGGCATGCACTCAAACACAAATGAAAACCGAAAGTTGAAGTTCTACTTACCTTTCAAGTTGAGGTCAAGTTGAGGTTATACTTACCTCTATTGTTTCAAGTTTCTCACAACCGCATTGTATCATTGTCTCATTTTATACTTCTCTCTCCACCTTTTTGTCACAGAAATTTGCCAAAAAATACCAAAATGGAGAGAACAGTCCAAGTACCACAAGTTTGAGAACTAAAAACTAAAAACTGAAATCTTAAAACCTGCACAAAGAGAAAGGTTAAAGAAAATAAAGTTCCTGCACAAGAGAATTAGTAGACAAACGATTCAAACACTTGAATCTGAGTCATCCGAGGCGGTGTATCCCATTTTCAAGAACGTTTTCTGCATTAACTTCTTTATCGACGAGACCGTCTTGGTTAATGTGATTTGGGATGCTGTGATTATCTCGAGTTCCTCGGAGATTCGCCTCTGCTCTTTGTTGATCTGCTCTTGTTGAAAAGATAGGCGCTGTTGTTGCTTGAAAATCGAAGTTACCGATGCTTGATCATCCGCGCCGGGTGCTTGTTGAGACGGTGAGGCAGAGGTGCCGACACAAGGTTTCTTTCCAGTGGAGGGTGTCGGAGTAACATGTGGTAATTTGTGAAGTGACTTCACAATCGTTGACTCATCTATCATCCCCCAACAGTGTTGATACAATGTCGAGCTTATATCAATTTCAAACTTTTGTAAGATCCTCATGATGATTAATGGAAATGGAAGTCGCTCAGAAGGATGAGGATGCACAACATATCTTGACATTCTATTCCAAATTATATAGGGGATGTTCATGTTCAATCCTACAGCCTCAGAGGGATGACCTATGAGATATAAGAACAGCATTCTATCCCATCTCACTAACTTGGTCTGCATGTTAGGAAGAATGTTGTAACATGTGATGAAATTAAGAAATCGGTACTCCAGTCGAAGATGTTTGGATTTTACACTTTTCCCATCAGCTGACTCAGTTCCTTCCAAACAAATCTTTCCTATCACGGTTTGCCACAAGGCATTCGTCAAACTTCTTCCTGTCAAATAGTTGATCCCCGATGTGTTGGATTCCATTCCAAGGACTTCGCCGATTAATTGCGGAGTGATTTTAAGTTTCATCCCTTGGATATTTGTATAGAAATGCATTGAGCCACGTTCATCTTCTTGAAGATGTCTTGCATTCGTGTAGAAGGTTCTCACACGATACAAGCAATACCCAAGTAATTCAGGGAATCGGCAGACTTGAATGAGATTAGCTTGCTCAATTAAAGTTCCAAACTCTGGTGAGTGATTTCGGAGAGCTTCAATGTTGACATGTCGTTCACCGATACATTCACGATGTTCAAAAGCTCGAAGACGATCTATGCTGACGAACACTCCTTCCACGCGAGGCGGGGAGTCAGGAACTATCGGCTTGTTGATGTTAACGTCTCGTGGTAGTCCAAAGCGTCGAGCCAGACGTTTTCTTTTCACAGAGATAGTTGGTGGAGACATAGGTGCTTTTCCTGTGTTAATGGGTGCCTTTCCTTTTGATTCATTGGAAACCTTTTGTTCAGGTTTAACGGGCATTGTTTCATCATCATCATCCAATAACACGTCCCGGTCTACTTCATCATTATTTGCTTCAGTTTCCGAGTCACTAATCAGATCAAATTCACCTTTTCGTTGAAGTTTCTTGGCTCTTTTCAGTTTATTGGTTGCTCGAGTATGCACCATTGTGACTAACAGCAAGATGATCCATGAGAATTCCATAGCTGTGTGTGCCTTAAGAGAATTGAAATCCTGTGAAGAGCAACTCAAGAACACGAAAATTTTGTAAGTTTGAAAAATTTGAAAATTTGTACCCAAACAAACATTATCGTGTAGAGAGACTAGGAATCAAATTAGTTTTGCAAAAGGAAATTTAAAAATAGATCAATTGCATGATTTTGGAAAATTCCCATTATATACCCTAAAACCGAAATTTTTGAAATCGAAGGCCAAAAATCCGTTTATCTTGAGAATACCTAGCATATAATCAAAACTAATCTACCCAGAGTTCTTATTTCAAAAGAAATTTGATCAAAAACCATCCACAAACGAAATTGATACAAGAAATTCATCACGTTTTGAGGAGGAATAAGAAAAACGGTGAAAAACCGAGATTTTGATCAATAAAACTTACTTGGAATCGAAGAACTCGAGTTTGAAAGCTTCCAAGATGGACGAAATCTAGAGAGAGAAGCTCTGGAAACTTTGGAACAAAAGATTGGAGTAAAAGAAATCAAAACCCTTTTGTTCTTTATAAAACCCTAGCCGCGATCCGGATCAGTTCGTGATTACGATCCGGATCGGCTACCCGCAGTGAAAAACTGCGTTCGGGATCCGGATCGGCAGGTCCAATCCGGATCGTCTGCCCGCAGAAGAATATCTGCGTTCGGGATCCGGATTGGCGGGTCCAATCCGGATCGGCTCCAACTTTTTCTTTAAAAAATTTCAGAGAAATTCTAGAAAAACCAGAAAAAGATTGTAAGCACTTTTGTGTATCAACTTTAAATGAAAATCATCGTTTCATACAACAAGAAATAGATTATACCAAATCTATCAATAACATCCAACAAATGAAATGAAAATTTATAAAAATTAAATCCCTTAAAGTTGAACAACTTCAATTATATCTAACTTGATCTTATGAGTAATGCCTTTATCAAATCATCAATTCGGTAAAGAAAATGAAATACAAAGATCAATAGATGTCTAACATCCCAGATAAATTAGATAATGTATCTAGTCAATTTATTGAAGAGAGTGGCTCTTTGAGCATCTTTCATTAGAAATCCCACCTTATACCAACCTTGAAATTTTGACAGAGTCAAGTATTTCAACATGCATTTTATTTAATCAAACTTGAAAAACCTTGCTTGGTATACATGTGGTAGCTGCACACAGTACTCGGACGACCGAGGTGGTAGCTCTTTCCTCCATGTGGTGGTAGTTTTCACACTCCTCAATGGGATGTAACTCTTTCCTCATCTTTTGAGCATAATACTTTTTCTTTGACTCCCCCTCAATTGGCTATCAATTATTTAAGATATAAAGTATTTAGCCAAATATTGATCTCGATTTCATACTCGACTAAACAGTCAAATAAGATAAAAACTATACCAAGAGATCATAGAGAGAGAAATTGACTTTGATCAAAACAAAGATGAGTTAATTGACATAAATGATCATTGCATCAAATGAAATATTATGACATCTAAAGCATAATAGATTTCTAAATATATAAAAGGATGCAGTTAAAGTCAATCAAACTAATGCTCAATTAATGTTCTATGTCTAAGCATAGATAATGAACAAAAACACAAAAACAAAACCTAACCTAAGCAAAAGTTTCAAAAAGAAGTTTATTTCAAGGAAAGCATTCCAATTGCTTTACGCAAATGAATAAAACGTTTTTGATCCAAAGGTTTTGTTAAAATATCAGCTAATTGATCTTCAGTTGAAATATATGACAGTTGAAGAGTATTTGATTCAACTAGCTCTCTAAGAAAATGATATCTAAGTTCAATGTGTTTTGTTCTAGAGTGCAACACAGGGTTTTTGGAAATGTTTATAGCACTAGTGTTGTCACAAAGAATTGTTACCGAAGTTGCTGAAATCCGGAAGTCGCTCAACACACTTTTCATCCAAATGAGTTGGGTTGAACAACTACCCGCTGAGATATATTCCGCTTCGGCAGTCGAGAGTGCAATGCAGTTTTGCTTTTTACTGTGCCATGCAACAAGGCAATGGCCTAAATAAAAACATGCACCACTCGTACTTTTCCGATCATCCACAGATCCTGCCCAATCGGCATCTGAGTATCCAATAATATCTAAACTTGTTCCCATAGGATACCAAATTCCGAGATTTATGGTTCCTTTAATGTATCGGATGATCCGTTTCACCGCTTTCAGGTGAACCTCCTTTGGTGCATATTGATATCTCGCGCAGATCCCAACACCAAAAGATATATCCGGGCGACTAGCCGTGAGGTAAAGTAGACTTCCAATCATACTCCGATAAAGTTTCTCGTCTACATTCTCACTAAAAGATTCACTTCCTAATCCTTTATTGCTAGTTCCCATTGGAGTCGGAAAATCTTTACAATTTTCTAGATCAAACTTTTTGACCAACTCCATAGCATACTTGGATTGACACAAATGGATGCCTTCGTCACTCTGTTTCACTTGCAATCCAAGGAAATAAGTCAATTCGCCCATCATTGACATCTCAAATTCGCTTTCCATGGTTTCAGCGAATTTAGAAGCATCATTATCCTTTGTTGCTCCAAAAACAATGTCATCGACATAGATTTGTGCAACAATGAAGTTATTTTGATAATGCTTCACAAAGAGAGTCCTGTCAGCTCCCCCTCGAGTATAGCCCTTATCCAATAGGTGCTTTGTTAGCCTTTCGTACCATGCTCGCGGTGCTTGTTTTAAACCGTAAAGAGCCTTTTTGAAACGAAAAACATGGTTAGGTAGTTTACAGTCTACAAAACCTTTCGGTTGAGCCACATAAACTTCCTCATTTAAAAACCCATTTAAAAACGCGCTCTTAACGTCCATTTGAAATAATTTTATTTTAAAATGACAAGCTATCGCGAATAAGATACGAATGTACTCGAGTCTAGCTACAGGGGCGAAAGTTTCATCAAAGTCTATACCTTCTACTTGAGAGTAGCCTTGAGCAACTAAACGTGCTTTGTTCCTGATGATGGTACCATCTTCATTTTTCTTATTCTTGAAAATCCATTTGGTACCTATCACATTGTGTTGCTTTGGAGGCTTTGTTAATTCCCAGACTTTGTTTCACTCAAACTGATGGAGCTCTTCCTGCATTGCTTTAATCCAGTAGTCATCCTGAAGAGCTTCATCGATGTTCTTTGGTTCGATCAAGGAAACGTAGCAAGCGAATCCACAAACCAACTGTCTCCGAGTTTTGACTCCTTCTTGTGGGTCTCCAATGATGTTTGATTCAGGATGATCCTTGGAGATTCGTAACGTTTGTTGCAACGGAGTACTCAGAGGTACATGAGATGATTCCTGCATATCAGATAAACTTGAAGAACCATTAGATGCATCATTAATATTGGAAGTATTATCATGAGAAGATGCACTTACAGGAGTATCATCATCAAGAGAGATATCGAGGGTAGATTTTTCAGATGCAAAGTGAAAAACTTCATCTACTTTAACATTTATAGATTCTACAATCGTTTTAGATTCCATGTTAAATACCCGATATGCTCTGCTATTTGTAGAATAACCCAAAAAGATCCCTTCGTCACTTCGAGAATCGAACTTACCAAGATTTTCGCGATCACGCAAAATAAAACATCGACTCCCAAAGATACGAAAGTATTTGATATCCGGTTTTCTACTAAACCACAGCTCATATGGTGTATTTAAAGTTCCTGGGCGCAAATACACTCGATTAATGACATAGACAGCGGTGTTCACAGCTTCAGCCCAAAAATATAGCGGTAAATTCCGGCTATGAAGCATCACACGCACCATCTCTTGAACAACCCTGTTTTTACGCTCAACAACACCATTCTGCTGAGGTGTATAGGGTGCTGAGAATTCATGTTTTATGCCGTTGGAAGTGCAAAAATCAATGAATTTAGAATTAATGAATTCTCCACCTCTATCACTTCTAACACGAATGATCTTTTCATTCTTTTCAATCATAATACGATGGCAAATCTCATGAAAAGAATCAAACGTATCAGCTTTCTCTTTTTTTAAAAAAAAATGCTACACATGAAAACCTAGAGAAATCATCAACCAATAAGAAAATATACCATTTACCTCCCAAAGATGGTTGACGGGTTGGTCCAAAGAAAGAAAAATAGTCTACATAAACTACACAACATTTAATCGTAGGAAGATTAAAGACAAGGAAAGATTTCACCTTTGCATACCCAAACCTTTTGAGTTTTAGAGTATGTTGGCAATGGTTGAGAAATTTTCCTTGATGAAGACGTCTTGCATGATTGATCTTTTTCTTTTGTCATCGTCTTGTTTGAAGTACTACCAATGTTATTTTCTTTTGAAAAGTCCTTCTTTGATTTCCGGAGAGTGAACTCATTGGTAGTAGTTGCAAGATGTGATTGATTTGATCTTTGAGCTCCAATCTTGCAATTTCTTTCAATGTGCCCTGCAACATTACAACGAAAACATACCTTAGTGCTTGACGATTCCGAAGAGGGTGAAGTAGGCTTGTTGTCGTTGCTTGTCGTGAATTCCGGTGTCGGAGGAGGAGATACCGACTGAGGCACAAAAACTGTCCCAACCGAACTAAAGTTGTCTTCAGTTCGATTGTATCCGAGGCCAAACTTGTTTGTTTGACCGAGACCAAGAAGCTTATCCAACTTACTCCTTCCTGATGAAAATCGCTGTAAGTCATCCTTGAGTTGGAGAATGGTCTTTGTCATTTCCAGTTTTTCCTGTCGAGCCTCGCCGTTGAGCTTCAAGAAGTAATTCGCTTTGTTCACCATATCTACATAATTCTTCTTGAGTTGCTCATTGGACTCTTGAAGGGAAACATTTGCTTTTATCAGATTATCCCTTTCCACTTCAAGATCGGTCGAGAGAGAAGTTACCCTTTTTACTTCTTCTTCGAGATCCTGTAATCTCCCTCTCAACCCCTTGTTTTGTTTAGCCAGTTTCTTTGAATCCCTCAAAAGTCTGTGGTAGGCTAAAACAAAATCTTCACCTTCAGAGTTACTTGATTCATCATCCGTTGCAGTTTTTTCAACCCGGGAGGAGTTGGACAATGAATCTGAAGTACTTGCCATTAAGCACATGAAGGGTGAAGATGTGGACGCGTGGAATGCCGTTGCGCTTTCTTCTTCATCACTTGAGGATGACTCATTTGACGTTGAGTTGTCATCCCAGGTGACGACTTGCATCGCTTTCTTCTTCGACGGATTCTTAGTTGGGCATTCCGTTGAGATATGGCCGTATCCTCGGCACTTGAAGCATTGGACTTGTCCCTCTGAACTTTTCTTATCCTTTGAAAAGTTCTCTTGCTTTCTTGACTTGTAACTTGAAGTACCCTTGCCTTTCTTCGACTTTCCGAAGGATGGAGTTTTACTTGAATTACCCCTTCGAAAGTTGCGGCGAAACTTCCTTGTCAAGAGAGCGAGCTGCTTCTCAAATTCCTCCATAGATAGGTTCTCGTCATCGTCTGGGGAGGATGAATCCGTGTCTTCTTCCTTTGTTGTTTTCAAAGCATAACCTGAAGACTTAGAAGAGGATGCCTTTCCCGAAGAATAGTTAGTAGTAAATGGTATTTCATAAGTTTGTAATGAACCAACTAGTTCTTCTATACGCATTTCGTCGGTGTTTAATAGTTTCAATGGCTGTAACCTTTGGGCGAAATCGTTCAGGAAGAGTTCTTAAGATCTTTCTTACAACCTTAAATTATGGAATCTTCTCTCCCAGGTTAGCACATGAGCTTACGATGTCTTGCAATCGTGTATAGTAGTCCGTGAAAGATTCATTTTCTGCCATGAAAATAGAGTCAAATCTGCTCGTAAGCATTTGCAGCTTTTGAATCTTCACGAGGTTAGTTCCCTCATGTGTAACCTGAAGAACATCCCAGATTTCTTTGGCAGTCTCACATGCCGAGACGCGAGAGAATTCAGTTTGAGATAAGGCATTAAAAATAGCATTAATTCCCTTGCCATTGTAAGAAGATGAATCTAACTCTTCATTGGTCCACTTCGACCTAGGTTTGATGGTGCGAACATCAGCAATAATTTAAGTTGGATTAGACCATCCTAATTCAATTGATTGCCACACCCGTTCGTCGATGGAAATTAAAAAGGCTTTCATCCGTACTCTCCAGTACGCATAATTTATTCCATCAAAGAATGGGGGTTTGTTGATGTTTCCACCTTCAACCATTGTTTACAACCCTATTCCCGCTCTGATACCACTTGTTGGGTTATATGTAATAATGGATCTAAATAGGGGAAAAAACACCTAGAGGGGGGTGAATAGGTGTAAACGATAAACACTCAAAAAATTATTGCGCAATAAAAACCCAATGCGGAAATATAAACGAACACGCAAGATTTTTACGTGGAAAACTCCAAACCGGAGTAAAAAACCACGGGACCGATAACACGGTGAAATCCACTAGAATTAAACACGTACAAGGTGATATACCGTACTCACAGACGACTCAACCTTTTCCATACGCTCCTAGTTGATCTTCTCCGCTCGCTCCGCAACGCGTCTCGAATCCACGATCTGCGTCCAACGCCGAATCCACGGCGTCCAACGTCGAGTCCACGACGTCTGACCGAATCCACGGTCTTCACCCAGTAGCACGCTTCGAATCCACGAACGTACCTCGCTTCGAATCCACGAGAGCAGTTGCACCTTGAATCCACAAGGCCACGCGAGTCCACGCGCCGATTTTGGGGTAAATCGTTGTTTTTGGGTGGTGATGATCCGCCGAATACTTAGATCAAAGATAGATAGGAAATACCATCTAAGTATTCATTAGTTTGATTCAACTCAAGATGTGAGTATTAAAACCTAGAATCAAACTAATCAATATAGATGAAGAAACATAGAGTAATATCTAATGATTTCCTTTCTTCTCTATATGTGGATCTAGGGCTGTATAAGATGATATTTGATTATGACGGCTCTATATGGATTATGTGGACTTTTTGGATTAACCCTAGAAAAAGAATCATAGGGTCTATTTATAGGTTAGAAACCCTAGGAAGAAGATAAGGATAAAAAACTGTCGTTTCTGGAAATTTTTACGACGGCGATCCGGATCGGATTAGCTGTGATTCGGATCGTCGTAACGAGTCAGGCAGTTCCAGAAAAATGAAGGTTCGGGATCCGGATCGAAGTGCTTGATCCGGATCGTTCATACAGTTCACCAAACATCAACGTTCGGGATCCGGATTGCGAAGCCTGATCCGGATCGTTCAAGGAAAATGGTAAACTCAATGTTCGGGATCCGGATCAAGGGAAGCTACGATCGGGATTGAACTGGTGTATGAACGAACCACCTTCGGGATCCGGATTGAACAATCTGATCCGGATTGAACAATCTGATCCGGATCCTGAACATGTCTCATGTTCAGTTCTTGATTTTTATGCAATAAAAAATTCTTCCAAGTGTTTCTACACTACAAGAAGTATTCGGATCACCAAAAATATTTAGTTAAACTTACCTGATCCTTTTGAATTCTTCTTTCTTGAGATTGAGGTATATGATCCAAACTTCATTCATCTTCAATCTTCAAGACTTAACACTTTCACGAAATGCGCCAAAACAAAATCCTTAACAAAAAGGACCCTCACAGTCGTGCATCAACGACGAGGCATCACCACCGTGTACCAACGGCGTGGCATCAGGTCAAACAGACCCCTCGATCCATCAGATCCTGTAACTGCTCCATCAGCTCTCTCAGCTCTACAGGCGATATCCAATGAGGTGCTATCAAGGGTGGCGCGGTTCCCCGAACCACGTCAAACGCAATCTCTATCTCCCTAACCGGCGGCATCGTCAACAGCTCAGGTGAAATCACACCCGGGATCTCATGGGCAACAGAGATATCTTTGAATCCCGGTGCCGCCAAAAAGCACCTCTCACACTATCGCTAAAGCCTGTATGCTCTAACCGTCTTAACAACCAAACCTCCTCTCGTCTGCCTCGTAGAAAATCGACGTCCTCTCACTCCTCAGCCAAAACATCCTCTGGCGTTGTGCCAATCACTCTCAAGCACATGGTCAAGATACCGAACTGCCATAATTACCATTAAGTCTGCCGGTAACTCGCAGTCTCAGCTGCACTGGACATAATCCAAAAGTCTCCTCCACATGCACAACAACAACAGACACCTGTACCTCTAGTGCACGTAGTAATAATTCTGCCTCTAGTCCATGCAGGAATGCAACATGCTCTAACTCCGGCTGCTGTGATGAAATCACACTTGCAACAACTCCATCCACCGCCGTGGCGCCCTCCAACCGGGCGGCACAGACTCATTCATTCGATGCCGGCGGTTGTCGCTCAATCTGCAAGAAAAAAGTAGACCAAACACAAAGGGAGCACGACCTCTGTCTCTGCTCACACTGAGGCGACGAATAAGGTCCTCCGCAGATAACAAATCCACGCTACCGCTGCGCCACTCTGATATAGATGCTGATGCGGCCATCAGGGTCCACCCGATCTCTGGCATCCCAGGAACTCGTCATCCTGGAAAAGAAATCAGAAGTGTCTCTGCCGGACGATTTGTCCTCCATCACCCGGCGCCAAGCGCCAATATCCTGAACTCGCCTCTAGCGGCAGATCCCTATCCAAAGGAACTGCAGCGCCACGCTCCATACACAATGCCTACTCCAACGAGGCGTCAAAACCTATAACGGAGGGACTGAATAAACTGAAAGGTATCCTGGCGCAATCCACTCCCAGCCGCATATCCTATGCGCCTCGTCCCTCGAACCTGGAGCGCGCAGTTCAACAACTGCCAAAACTCTCTAGCACAGGGAGGCTCTCAATTGATCACTCCATCACCACCAACCACGACTCTGCCTCCAAATGCTCCAACTCAATCTTACGAGTCGGGGTGGTTCATCTGCCCAATCTGGCTCAATAGATCGATCACGTCCCCTCAGCTCACCAGCTGTCAACTATCCCCCCTGCCTCGGTGCCTCGACACTAAACATCCGCACAGAGGGGCTACCTACTCCATCGGTGCCACAAAAATCCCCGCCCCTGAGGATACTGCAACCGGGTGGTCTCAGAAGGAAGCACTGTCGAGCTGCCCGCTGCTCCGACAACTGTGTCACTAAAACCAGCTGCTCGCTCGCTCTGCCGCTGATAGGCCTCAGACGATCCTGTCATCTGGGTCCGGAACTCTCTGACCTCAATCCGGGTATCCGGCCCAAAACCAACCGCTCAAGCTCAACTGCTATGACAGGAAGTACACGGGTCAAAACCCATCGTCGGGGAGACACAGCTCGCCACGACGAAACTGCAAAACAGCACAAAACAACGCTCGACCCAATCCAGGGAAAGTCTAAAGCATGTCACCCGTTCCACATCATTATGTTGTCTGCAGCCAACATAATCACTTAGGAGAATAAACATGCCAATCACTCTTCCCGTCCCTTGGGAGAGGTATAAAACTCAATCAGGACTCTCGCTAAAAGTCACGACTCTCACGAAGTCAACCAAGGGTCAAACCATAAGCCTAGGTTTCTAAGTCCACCACGACCTACAACCTAGGCTCTGATACCAACCTAATCTGTCACGCCCCGGGGTCGAAACTGCGACCCGGGCTCGCCAACAGATCCGCCACCTATGCCAAAGTCCGCATAGGCGAAGCGTCCTACCTGCAAATCAAGTGCTACAGCTAACAGATATCAGAGCTATAAGATAAAACTGCTGTAAAAAAAGATGCAACAATGTCTACCTCCCAAAAATGATAATCGTACAAAATCCTCAGATACAGAACTCATAGCTCAACAGGGAGGTATCTCCAATAAATACAATAGTGTACAGGCTCCCAATACATATCATCCTCACTACAACAGTCTCTCAAAAGAGGAAATAAAACAACTAATCTACTGAAGCTCTCCTCTGAAGGGGTACCGCTACTCTCCAAACATGGGTAGGGATCTAGCTCGCGACTCCCTCGCCTCGATCAACAACCGCAGAATCAGCAACACCCGCTAAGACTCTGCAAAATAAAGGAGAGGAAGGAAAAAGAAGGGGGAAAACCCCCAAAGGGTGTGAGAACTACACCAAAAAGGGAGTTCTCAGTGGGTACCACCGCCAGGACCGACGGTCTGCCCACCAAGTCCTCAAGAGATAAAAACTAACCAAAGCCGTAAAGACTGATATAAAGAAGCTGGAGCCTCTCAACAGCTATCATGCCTCTAACTAAATGCCCAAACGGGGAGAACCAAAGAATGGTATGCAACTACTAGCACATGAAGTGCACAATCGACCAAAAAGGGAGTTCTCAGTGGGTACCACCGCCAGGACCGACGGTCTGCCCACCAAGTCCTCAAGAGATAAAAACTAACCAAACCCGTAAAGACTGATATAAAGAAGCTGGAGCCTCTCAACAGCTATCATGCCTCTAACTAAATGTGTAGAGTACCGGAGCTTCGGGCAGTGTGCCGACTCCACGTGGCAGCCTGGTATTGTGAAAATACCTTTAGCAGTTTCTGTTTGTATTTACAGAGAGGTTCGGGTGGTCCCGGAGGTACGCGGAAGCTTTTTTGTAGAAAAGTGAGTTGGCGTCGGATTGAGAGCTTGCGGGTCGAGCATTGGTTTCATGGATGGGTTTGATATGAGTTGATCCCTTGGGACATGTGTATTATGATTTTACAGAGGTGTTCGGTTGGTTTCGGGGTGATGCGGGAGACCCGAGGCGAGAAAGTGAGTTGTCGGCGCGAGGTTGGAAGCTTCAGGCTGCTGTTTTGGTTTTTGGGTGGCTTGGTTCCGGAACAAGCTACCTAGTTCCGGAACCAAGGTGGGTGTACCGGTACCCACATGCTGGTACCGGTACACAGACTCGGGGAATGCCCAGAATTAGCTCGGATTGGTGCACAGTGTTGAGGTATGGGCTTCCAACCACTCCCGTCATGTTATATACCCCTGAACACCAGCTCCCTCACCCATCTCTCATCTCTCATCCATCCTCTTCCTTTCTTGCTGCCAGAGAAGAAGAAGAAGGGGAAGTAGAAGGAGATGAAGCAGGGTGTCCATCGGAGCTGCTTGTGAGAGTTGACCGGGTCAACGTGCGCGCGCGAGGGCAAATTGAGGTAAATTAATTGTTGGAGATTGTGGATTTGGATTCGTTATTTCTCCTCTTGGGTTTTATTGATGGAATTGATTGAGAATTGAGCTTAATTTCCATCCTTTCTCTCCCTCTCTCCCTGTGCTCTCGGGTGCAAGCAGGGAGGTTACTGCGCAAATCCGAGGTTTTGTCTGCTTCATGCGCGCGTGTAAGGGACCCTTTTGAGCTGAGCAGAGGCATGCTGGGACCTTTGGGAGTGTGATAGAGGATTGATCGGAGCTCCGTGGATTTTTCCGACGCGCGACGGCGCGCGCGCGTGGGAGGCACAGTGCAGTTTCATCAGTTTTTCGCCCGTTTCTTCACCGATTTCGGCGCGGCCTTCGGAAAGCATTTGAGGTGGGTTGGAATTTCTTCAAGATGTATGGAATGCCCTTTAAAGCTATTGAATGCATGTTGATCATGTTTAGCTTAATTATTTGCATAGCTGGTAAATCTGATAGTTGCCTAGAAAATTGTAGGAATACAATTGCAAGCCCCAGATATTTTTAGCATGATCTAGAAGTGATTTGACACTAGACTGCATGTTTAGTTGGCTTTATATTGGCATCTGAACCGTTTTAAAAATCGTCGGACCTGTTTTAATGAAAACTGGGTTTTGAAAAGAGTTTTAAAATATTGAGATCTTCCCGAGGGGTTGAGTAGGTTCAGGATGCATGTGTTCTCGTGCCAGAGGGCCGAGTGGATTTTTAGAGCATTATGAGATGACTTTCTAGTGTCATGAGAGAGTTTTGAGATACTTGAGTTCGCGGGGTATTGAGGATGTATTCCCTGATTGGGTTACTCTAGATCATGGGTCGTGTTCTGATTTAGTGGTGGAGATGGTTCTCCCACTTAGCCTTGAGAGTTTTGGGGGCTCTGGCAGATCGAGTCGTGGAGGTTTCCCGACTCAGCCACGGGGCGTGCATTATCAGATTGAGTCGTTGAGGGTTCTCCGACATAGCTGTGAGAGTGTTGGGCTTTCCTGTTCGAGTCGTGGAGTCTTTCTACGACTGAGTATGCTTGTTGAGCATTGAGATCCGATCTGTTTGATCGTGTATTTTAGCCTTGAGTCGTTGAGGGTTCTCCGACATAGCTGTGAGAGTGTTGGGCTTTCCTGTTCGAGTCGTGGAGTCTTTCTACGACTGAGTATGCTTGTTGAGCATTGAGATCCGATCTGTTTGATCGTGTATTTTAGCCTTGAGTCGTTGAGGGTTCTCCGACATAGCTGTGAGAGTGTTTGGGCTATTCTGTTCGAGTCGTGGAGTCTTCCTCCGACTGAGTTATGCTAGTTGAGCATTGAGATCCGATCTATTTGATCGTGGATTATAGCCTGCTGAGCCTGGCTTTTTATGCCAGTTATGAGATACTTGAGATACTTGAGATACTTGAGTTCGGTGGGGTCGCTCCCCTCGAGCTACGCCCCGGGTGCGATGATGATACCGAGCCTGACGAGGCTGCGATGTGATTACTGAGATGGTCCTAGAGGGACACCCTACGTAAGTCCGTTCCTCCGGGATGTGCGGCAGTGGATGCCTACGTAAGTCCGTTCCTACGGGATGCGCGGCAGTAGATGAGCGCAGGCTTGTTTGACTGGTCCAAAGAGGGACAGTCATTGGGATTGGGTGATATGTTGAGTGAGTTTCATAGCATGTTCCTAGATGAGTTTTTCCTTTGAGCATGATACTTGAGGCATGTTAGTAGTGAGGGTGTATGCATAGCAGGATCAGAGTTGAGTTTTCTTGAGCATGATGTGGTATATGCTAGTTGTAGTTCCTTTCCTGCTTTCAGCTTTTATCTATCTATCTATCTACATACCTATCTGTTGTGCCTCCAGTAGACTTAGTGGGCATACCGTGGATATTGAGACGGTACCCACTGGGAACTACCTTTGCAGTAGTTCTCACACCCGCTGCGGTGACAGGTTTCCTGAGGCTGCTGTTCCGGCTTAGCTCGCGCGGAGACAGCTGATCGAGGTGAGGACGTGGCCATTTAGTTCCTTACCAGCACTGAGAGTCAGAGGTAGATGTACCTTGGGTATTTTATGACTCCACTTTTGTACTGGACATTCTGAGAGATCAGTGAGGATTCTTGTACTTTTGTAGCTGAGAGACTTTGTATTGAGATTTTTACTATATCAGATGTTCAGTGTTTTTCTGTAGCTATTTGGTTTTCTTTCAGCTCTGATACATTATAGCTATAGATCTGACTTGCAGGGTAGACGCTTCGTCTGTACGGCAGTTTCCGTACAGATGGCGGATCTGTTGGCGAGCCCGGGTCGCAGTTTCGACCCCGGGGCGTGACAGATTAGGGTGGTATCAGAGCCTAGGAATATAGGTCGTTGAGGACTTAGTGACCCTAGGCTATTGGTTGGACAGTAGGATGACTGTCGTGAGAGACGTGATTTTAGCGAGAGTCCTGATTGAGTTTGTACCTCCCCCGAGGGATTGGGGCGAGTGATTTTGCATGTTTATTCTCTAAAGTGATTATGTTGGCTGCAGACAACATAATACTTTAGAACGGTTAACATGTTATAGACTTTCGCTTGATTGGGTCGAGAGTGTTTGTGGTTTGGTTGGCCGTGACTGTTCCTCTTGTTGGCCCTTTGATGCCGTGCAGCGGCGAGGGCGTGTTTGACCTTGGATGAGGAGCCCAAACAGCGGGGGGCTGAATGGACAGAGCAGAGCGAGGTCTGCGAGTTACGGGCCCAGGTAGTTCAGTTGTGTAGGCGACGCGGCGCCAGGAAGAGAACACGGAGCGCGTGATGCGCATGTTTGAGCAGAGAGTATCGTTTGAGGTATCGCCGTAGTACTTCCGGCCGCGACATTGGCGATTTCGACCCAGGTTGCACTGTGAGTAGTGCGGGAGCAGCGAGAGATTGCTGATTGATAGTTGTGCATCCGCCAGTTCCATCCCCTAAAGATTTCAGGGCAGAGTTGGAGCCTCGAGAGGCCGAGAACTGGATTGCCGCTTTGGAAGTGTTTGAGGACTTGTTATCCAGGACAAGCATCGGGTGCACTTGGTTATGCACTTTGGATAGGGACGCCGAGAGTTGGTGGCTTCGAGTTGTCCTATTGAACCACCGGGAGAGCGGTCGAGGACTTGGAGCGAGTTTCTTCGACGGTTGAGCAGTGTGCCCCATGTTGCCAGGATGAGGCCCAGATAGTTGATTATGTTTGAGAGGGGACTGCTTCGAGACGTTATCATTTTGGATATTCTCGACGAGCGACTTCAGATGCAGCGGTTGTGCATGCCCGATGGATTGACTGAGGTCAGTGATCATGTCCGAGTGGGACGGAGAGCGAGGGACTAGCTCCAGAGAGAGATGTCCAGTATCGCCTGATTTTGGGATAGTCGAGTGGATCGAGGTTGCCATGATTCCAGTCACAGGATCATGAGTCTCAGAGGAGACAGAGACTAGGAGGTTCTCGACAGCCGAGGCACCGGCAGCAGTGCTAGGATGAGTATGTCTTTACGGGGAGCCGCATTCTTCGCCATAGAGTGACTTCAGGATGAGGGCGATGTTTTTCATGTGCTTAGTTAGGACATCTTCAGGCAGAGGGTCCCAGAGTGGTGTTCTTGGATTTGCCGCCTGCGACGGCACCCCACTACCCCTTCAGGATGCAGCGGTTCATCCGACTTACCGGTAGGCTGATTGAGCCGAGATGCCGAGGCAGATTGAGCGATGGCCACCATTATCTTGTGGATGAATTGTGCAGCCGATTAGAGGACGCCGGATAGTGGATCGCGTCTTATCAAGTTTGGTTGCTTATGGTCATCGGAGTTAGAGCGTGTTGATGCCAACACCGCTGGTGTGCGCTTTACTAGAGCAAAGATAGCTGCGTGTGGGCCGGAGGTGGGACTGTTGGCTTGTGCACGTGAGGATCAGGTTCCAGATCACGTATAGCACATGGATGAGTGTTGCCAGTCCTGCCAGTGCAGATAATACCTTGGATTTGATCCTAGAGTTGTTAGTCCTACATCAGCTCCGAGATGTTGATATAAGGTTGGATAGGGATTGGTTATCCCAATGTTGTGTTATCTTGGATTGTCGAGAGTGGACAATGACCCTCCGTGGACCTGGCCAGGAGGAGTGTGGTTATAGAGGATGCTAGAGCACGGCAGAGGTTGAGTCGTGGTCGTGTCGCTTTGCTAGCGACGGTAGAAGAGGTGCCTACTGCAGCACCGGGACTAAAGGAATATCTTTATCGCCTGTGTGATCCCGGACAGGAGTTTACCTGGTCTGATGTTGATGCCGCCGTTTAGTGAGACCGAGATCCGAGAGATTGGTATTTTGGATGTGTTGCCACACCGTTGATACACGGTGGTGATGCCACGCCGTTGATACACGGTGGTGATGCCACGCCGTTGATACACGGTGGTGATGCCATGCCGTTGGTATACGGCAGTGATGCCACGTTGTGAGTGCACAACGGTGAGAGTGCTGTGACGATTCGAGCACAGTTAGATTTGGATCGTGTTGGGTCGATGCCTTGCGGGACATTGAAGGCTTTGTGGAACCCTACAGCTGAGGGCTGCGCCAGATAGAGTCTGAACCCGATAGAGACATTTTGAGCAAACAGTGAGGTCAAGCGGATTGACTAAGGCCCTGCGGCCTTTTGGATTTGAGGACTTGTGTGTTCCGGCGGTACTTGGACCGGGCAGTAGAACCAGTGTGAGTTTGAGCTCTACAGTGAGTTGCCGTGCTAGTAGTTGAGTTAAATTTATACAAGGCCAGTTGATTTGATTATATCAGATTTGGTTTCCGAGATGAGTTTAAGCACGAGGAGCACTTAAGGATAGTGCTGCAACTTCTATGAGAAGAAGTTGATGCCGAGTTGTAAGAGAATTTGCTCTTAGACTTCGGAAGATTTTGTGGTTAGGCCATGTTATTACAGCCGCAGGAGTGACAGTGGACCCGGCGAAGAGTGTTGCCGTTTAGGTTCGGCTTGGACCCATGATAGTGACAGAGGTCCAGAGTTGTGGATTAAGCAGTGCCAGCATAACCTTGAGGAGTTCAAGCTGTGGATGGTATTAACATCATTGTGAATAGTTGCTTGAGATAGAGAGAGATTTGAGATATCTATCGATCCTAGAACCTGAGGTACTGGGTTACTCAGAAGGAATTTGATTTGGGGCAATGCCGCTGAAAGAGTAATTGAGGCGAGTTGAGATTAAGGTGGTGTTCCCCGGGAATGTGACAAAAACTTGTGTTTTGGACTCGTAGCCCACTCCGTTGGACGGGATTGAGAGGGAACTTCTCAGTGAATGCAGCGGGAGTACTGAAGTACAAGGACCGCATCTGTGTGCCCGTGGATTCCGAGATCCGAGAGCTGATTTTGAGAGTTAGGGGTTGAGTGTTGTTCCCGATGTTGGACTTCTTACCCTGTAGATGGATGTAAGAATGCTTTTGTGAAGCTCTCAGCATTGTGGTTGCTAAGGAGCAACGGAAAAGTTATGCCAACTGGAAGCAGGGAGTTTTGGTGACTTCTGAGAATCACTATCCGCAGAAATGTGTAGATTTGAGATTTCGCGGGAAGTTGAATCCGCAAATTATTGGCATATTCGAGGAGTTAGAGCGCATTGGATTAGCTGTTCACCGAGTTGCGCTACCGCCATGATTTGGCAAGTACCCACGAGGACGTTGGTGTATCCGTTCTGAGGGAAGTATGGATTTGGATTCCTTTCATGATTTGGACTTCGTTTCTTTGGAGTCAGATGAGGACTTGGACTATCAGGAGCGACCGGTGCGGATTCTTGCTCGAGAGACGAGAGAATTGCGCAACCGGATCATACCTTTTGTAAAGGTCCTATGGAGTCATCATGAGGAGCGAGAGGCCACATGGGAGCCTGAGTTTGAGCTGAGAGTTTCATATCCCCAATTATTTGAGTCACCCTCCTGAGTTTTGGAGTTTTGGGGTTTCGAGGACGAAACCGTTAAAAGGAGGGGAGAGTGTAGAGTACCGGAGCTTCGGGCAGTGTGCCGACTCCACGTGGCAGCCTGGTATTGTGAAAATACCTTTAGCAGTTTCTGTTTGTATTTACAGAGAGGTTCGGGTGGTCCCGGAGCTACGCGGAAGCTTTTTTGTAGAAAAGTGAGTTGGCGTCGGATTGAGAGCTTGCGGGTCGAGCATTGGTTTCATGGATGGGTTTGATGTGAGTTGATCCCTTGGGACATGTGTATTATGATTTTACAGAGGTGTTCGGTTGGTTTCGGGGTGATGCGGGAGACCCGAGGCGAGAAAGTGAGTTGTCGGCGCGAGGTTGGAAGCTTCAGGCTGCTGTTTTGGTTTTTGGGTGGCTTGGTTCCGGAACAAGCTACCTAGTTCCGGAACCAAGGTGGGTGTACCGGTACCCACATGCTGGTACCGGTACACAGACTCGGGGAATGCCCAGAATTAGCTCGGATTGGTGCACAGTGTTGAGGTATGGGCTTCCAACCACTCCCGTCATGTTATATACCCCTGAACACCAGCTCCCTCACCCATCTCTCATCTCTCATCCATCCTCTTCCTTTCTTGCTGCCAGAGAAGAAGAAGAAGGGGAAGTAGAAGGAGATGAAGCAGGGTGTCCATCGGAGCTGCTTGTGAGAGTTGACCGGGTCAACGTGCGCGCGCGAGGGCAAATTGAGGTAAATTAATTGTTGGAGATTGTGGATTTGGATTCGTTATTTCTCCTCTTGGGTTTTATTGATGGAATTGATTGAGAATTGAGCTTAATTTCCATCCTTTCTCTCCCTCTCTCCCTGTGCTCTCGGGTGCAAGCAGGGAGGTTACTGCGCAAATCCGAGGTTTTGTCTGCTTCATGCGCGCGTGTGAGGGACCCTTTTGAGCTGAGCAGAGGCATGCTGGGACCTTTGGGAGTGTGATAGAGGATTGATCGGAGCTCCGTGGATTTTTCCGACGCGCGACGGCGCGCGCGCGCGTGGGAGGCACAGTGCAGTTTCATCAGTTTTTCGCCCGTTTCTTCACCGATTTCGGCGCGGCCTTCGGAAAGCATTTGAGGTGGGTTGGAATTTCTTCAAGATGTATGGAATGCCCTTTAAAGCTATTGAATGCATGTTGATCATGTTTAGCTTAATTATTTGCATAGCTGGTAAATCTGATAGTTGCCTAGAAAATTGTAGGAATACAATTGCAAGCCCCAGATATTTTTAGCATGATCTAGAAGTGATTTGACACTAGACTGCATGTTTAGTTGGCTTTATATTGGCATCTGAACCGTTTTAAAAATCGTCGGACCTGTTTTAATGAAAACTGGGTTTTGAAAAGAGTTTTAAAATATTGAGATCTTCCCGAGGGGTTGAGTAGGTTCAGGATGCATGTGTTCTCGTGCCAGAGGGCCGAGTGGATTTTTAGAGCATTATGAGATGACTTTCTAGTGTCATGAGAGAGTTTTGAGATACTTGAGTTCGCGGGGTATTGAGGATGTATTCCCTGATTGGGTTACTCTAGATCATGGGTCGTGTTCTGATTTAGTGGTGGAGATGGTTCTCCCACTTAGCCTTGAGAGTTTTGGGGGCTCTGGCAGATCGAGTCGTGGAGGTTTCCCGACTCAGCCACGGGGCGTGCATTATCAGATTGAGTCGTTGAGGGTTCTCCGACATAGCTGTGAGAGTGTTGGGCTTTCCTGTTCGAGTCGTGGAGTCTTTCTACGACTGAGTATGCTTGTTGAGCATTGAGATCCGATCTGTTTGATCGTGTATTTTAGCCTTGAGTCGTTGAGGGTTCTCCGACATAGCTGTGAGAGTGTTGGGCTTTCCTGTTCGAGTCGTGGAGTCTTTCTACGACTGAGTATGCTTGTTGAGCATTGAGATCCGATCTGTTTGATCGTGTATTTTAGCCTTGAGTCGTTGAGGGTTCTCCGACATAGCTGTGAGAGTGTTTGGGCTATTCTGTTCGAGTCGTGGAGTCTTCCTCCGACTGAGTTATGCTAGTTGAGCATTGAGATCCGATCTGTTTGATCGTGGATTATAGCCTGCTGAGCCTGGCTTTTTATGCCAGTTATGAGATACTTGAGATACTTGAGATACTTGAGTTCGGTGGGGTCGCTCCCCTCGAGCTACGCCCCGGGTGCGATGATGATACCGAGCCTGACGAGGCTGCGATGTGATTACTGAGATGGTCCTAGAGGGACACCCTACGTAAGTCCGTTCCTCCGGGATGTGCGGCAGTGGATGCCTACGTAAGTCCGTTCCTACGGGATGCGCGGCAGTAGATGAGCGCAGGCTTGTTTGACTGGTCCAAAGAGGGACAGTCATTGGGATTGGGTGATATGTTGAGTGAGTTTCATAGCATGTTCCTAGATGAGTTTTTCCTTTGAGCATGATACTTGAGGCATGTTAGTAGTGAGGGTGTATGCATAGCAGGATCAGAGTTGAGTTTTCTTGAGCATGATGTGGTATATGCTAGTTGTAGTTCCTTTCCTGCTTTCAGCTTTTATCTATCTATCTATCTGCATACCTATCTGTTGTGCCTCCAGTAGACTTAGTGGGCATACCGTGGATATTGAGACGGTACCCACTGGGAACTACCTTTGCAGTAGTTCTCACACCCGCTGCGGTGACAGGTTTCCTGAGGCTGCTGTTCCGGCTTAGCTCGCGCGGAGACAGCTGATCGAGGTGAGGACGTGGCCATTTAGTTCCTTACCAGCACTGAGAGTCAGAGGTAGATGTACCTTGGGTATTTTATGACTCCACTTTTGTACTGGACATTATGAGAGATCAGTGAGGATTCTTGTACTTTTGTAGCTGAGAGACTTTGTATTGAGATTTTTATTATATCAGATGTTCAGTGTTTTTCTGTAGCTATTTGGTTTTCTTTCAGCTCTGATACATTATAGCTATAGATCTGACTTGCAGGGTAGACGCTTCGTCTGTACGGCAGTTTCCGTACAGATGGCGGATCTGTTGGCGAGCCCGGGTCGCAGTTTCGACCCCGGGGCGTGACAAAATGCCCAAACGGGGAGAACCAAAGAATGGTATGCAACTACTAGCACATGAAGTGCACAATCGACCAAAAAGGGAGTTCTCAGTGGGTACCACCGCCAGGACCGACGGTCTGCCCACCAAGTCCTCAAGAGATAAAAACTAACCAAAGCCATAAAGACTGATATAAAGAAGCTGGAGCCTCTCAACAGCTATCATGCCTCTAACTAAATGCCCAAACGGGGAGAACCAAAGAATGGTATGCAACTACTAGCACATGAAGTGCACAATCGACCCAATCGATAGACCAGTAATCACTGGCATTGCCTGCTATGCCTGCTATGCCTGCCATGCCTGCCATGCCTGCTATGCCTGCCATGCCTGCTATGCCTGCTATGCCTGCCTATGCCTGGCAAGCCTGCCATGCCTGGCATGCCTGCTATGCCTGCCTATGCCTGCCTATGCCTGCCATGCCTGCCATGCCTGCCATGCCTGCCATGCCTGCCTATGCCTGCCATGCCTGCTATGCCTGCCTATGCCTGCCATGCCTGCTATGCCTGCCTATGCCTGCCATGCCTGCCTATGCCTGCCATGCCTACTATGCCTGCTATGCCTGCCTATGCCTGCCTATGCCTGCCATGCCTGCCTATGCCTGCCATGCCTGCTATGCCTGCCTATGCTTGCCTATGCCTGCCATGCCTGCTGTGCCTGTTATGCCTGCCTATGCCTGCCAAATCGGGTATGCGGGCCAACGCATAACACCGATAGGGGATAGGAGTCTCAAGGAATCAAAGGTGTGTGCCAAATCGGGTATGCCAGCCTACGCATAACACCGACAGGGGATAGGAGTCTCAAGGACTCAAAGTGTGTATGTGCCTGCCAAATCGGGTATGCGGGCCAACGCATAACACCGATAGGGGATAGGAGTCTCAAGGACTCAAAGGTGTATGCCAAATCGGGTATGCCAGCCTACGCATAACACCGACAGGGGATAGGAGTCTCAAGGACTCAAAGTGTGTATGTGCCTGCCAAATCGGGTATGCGGGCCAACGCATAACACCGATAGGGGATAGGAGTCTCAAGGACTCAAAGGTCTGAGTAACAAGTATCATAGTAGAATAAATCAGCAGGACTAGATCGTGACACTGATCTAAGTGGGAAAGCCCAACCACTAAAGAAAGCCTCGGTCCTCAATCAGATGCACCAATAAATATCCGGTCAACCGCCCAGTGTCTGCGGTCTCCGCAAAACCCTGCCAACCACAATCCAGCACAACCCGTCCCTGACACCAATGTCCTGGCTACACTACCCCAGACCTCTGCTCGCACCCGAGCAACATAGACTGCCTGACTAACAAAGGAGGAGAAAGGGAAAAGCATGGTTTCTCCTAAGTCAAGTTCCAATAAGTAGTGTAGCAGTAAAAGATGGCCTAACTACATGTCCATACAAGCATGGTTTTGTCCTCAGAAACGATAAAAGTGGGGGAAACATATATTAGCAAAGCATGCTAAAGTATTCCTACTATGGTATACCAATCTTACCCAGGTAGGCCATTCCTTGCTTACCTCTCGCTCATATCGGTTGCACATCAAATATGCCTGCTATCAGTCATAGAGGGGTGACATCCCCACAAGTGTACTTACATTCACCCTAATGTAAGAACCTTAAACAGTTACCAAATTAAGCCTACCCACCTGAAGTGTTCAATCCAAGGCAAACCTGGGGTCGGTGAAGAGCGTGGCCACTTGCTCGCACAATCCGCTGAACCCGTATCCACGGTACATGTCGCGCCACCTCGGCTCCTTGCAGTATTCCAAAAACACTCGCGAACCCTCCTGGGTGCAACAAAAGGTCCAAAGTTACACTTTATGCTGAAATATCCAAGTATACACCATCTGCTGAAACCAGTCCCAAAGATGTGCAATTTTCACCTGCTGAATGGACTCTGAAAAATCCAACAAAAATATAGTCGCGAACGTCGCGTCGAGCCCTTCGAAACGAGTACCTGCACGTCAAAATCCGAGTCCCGGTGGCCGAGTTACAAATTCCACAACACGGTGAGCGCGAAAGTCCACAACAAACACAACTGTAATACTCTGCACAGCAAAGGGGAAAGAAATATACCTTCGGGCGAATCTCAGAAAAGTCCCCGAAAACACGACGGTAATCCTTGTGACATGTAGATCCAAAGAGTGTAAAGGCACGCCTCAATCCGAGCTCGTACCACAAGTTGCACGCAAAACGGTGCACACCGCCGGAGTCCGCACGCAAAACGAAGCACGGTGCCGAAACCCGCACGCAAAACGGAGTCCGCACACAAAACGGTTTATGGTGCCGAAACCCGCGCGCAAAACGGAGTTCGCACGCAAAATGGTGCACCGTGCCGAAATCCGCGCGCAAACGGAGTCCGCACGCAAAACGGAGCATGCCGTCGGGGTCCGCACGCAAAACGGTGCAGTAAAAATATGGTCCCTAACACAGATAAGAATAAGGGGTCAATCCAATGTCCAAAAGGATTCTCCAAAACTGTGCCAAAAATACCGCAAAAATAACTTGCGGGGCCTACCCCGACCGCGTCGCGCCGCCCAACCGTCTCCTTGGAACACCTCGTGCGCTTCGCGAGGTCCACGGCGCACCGACGCACCCTACAAAATCCCCTCCCTCTCACTCTCTCTCGCTCGGTTGGAGAAGAAGAAAAATGGGAGAAGAAACGGTGCGCGGGGAGGAAAAGGAAGAAGAACAGAAGAAAGGGAGGAGGGGAGGGCTCCCGTGGACCGGGTCCACGGTGCACCGCCCCAAAGGGCCCGCAGCCAGGTGGTCCACCGCACAGGGGCGCGTGCGTCAGGCGCAGGTGCGCGCCCCCTATGCCACGCGGCACGCGCCACACGGGCGCGTGACACCGCGCCTCACCCAGGCGCGGGACACCGAGCGCGCCCCCCGCGTCCGCGCGGGCGCGAATGGGGGCGCGCCACGTGGCGGCCCCCCCCCCCCCCCCCCCCCCCCCCCCGCGTGACCCGCGCAGTCAGGCGCGATTTCCCAACGCGCCTGCCTGCGCCCCCCACTCGCGCAGTACGCCCGCGCGCACCTCGGAATTCGCGCGCACCTCGGGATTCGTGCGCACCTCGGGATCCGCGTTGACGTCTCCAAATTCACGCACGTGCCTCGAAAAATGCGCGCGTCAACCGGGCTCCGGAAAAAGCAAGTAAATAGTCCATTCTCAACGATTTCACACGCTGAATCCAAATACGGTGTCCGTTCCTCCAAATTCTCATCCGAAAATTTGCCGAAAGCCCCCGGAAAGCCCACTTGATCCGATTTTCGCGCCGAGTCCATTCCTAAAGTCCGATTTGCCAAATTCCAACTCTAAAAATTGCTGAAGGCATCCGGAGAGGTGATCCTTTATCCAAACTTCGCCCCGAGTCCAATTTTAATATCCATTGCGCGCGAAACCACTTCTAAGCATTTAATGGGGCCATCTGACTACTCTCGTGATCCAATTAACACACCGAGTCCATCAAAAGTGTCCAATTGGTGTACAAACGCCACCGACACGCCACATAGGCCTCCAGAAGCGGCTGGTCAGCCAGTAATCTCGTCGTGGGGATCCAGGTCCTCACAGTCCGGGCCGCGAGGAGCGCGCGCGAGGGCCCTGCGCACTGTGCGGAGCCGTGGCGTAGCACGGGCAGTGTGCGCAGGTGAGCCAACAACTTGGATTTTTGTGCGACCGCGGAGTTGACCGAGCGCTGTTGGAGCATCCTAGAGGCCATTGGAGGGTTCTATGAGCTTTCGGGATTTTTCTAGACGCCCGGCAGAGGTGCGCGCGACCGAGCGCCGAGGTGCAGTTCCGGCGGATTTTGGACAGTGAGCGGTTCGGCGCTTCACCGACTTCAGCGTTTGCCTGCGGAAAGCGTTCCAGGTGGGTTGGAATTTCTCCAAAATGTGTGGAATGCCCCTTAAAGCTATTGTATGCATGTTGATCATGTTTAGTTTAATTATTTGCATAGCTGGTAAATCTGATAGTTGCCTAGAAAATTGTAGGAATACAATTACGAGCCCCATATATTTTTTAGCATGATCTAGAAGTGAATTGACACTAGACTGCATGTTTAGTTGGCATTAGATTGGCATTAGATTGGCATCAGAACCGTTTTAAAAATCATCGGACCGGTTTTAATGAAAACTGATATTGAAAATGGTTTTAAATTATCGAGATCTTCCAGAGAGGTTGAGTAGGTTCAGGATGCATGTGTTCTCGTGCCAGAGGGCCGAGAGGATTTTTAGAGCTCTGTGGGATGAGTTGCTAGTGTCATGTGAGTTTGAGATTCCTTGCTGAGATTGATGGGATTATTCTAGATCATGGATTGTGTCTTTCTGATTTGGTAGTGGAGATTGTGAGGACCCGAAATTCCTACTTATGGATTACGGTTATATCTGCAGCTTCTGGAGGCCTACGAGGTGTGTCGGTGGTGTTTGTGCACAATTGGGACACAAGTGATGGACTTCGGGCTTGTAATGAATCACGAGAGTAGTCAGAGGACCCCGTCGGATGTATAGAAGTGGTTTCGTGAGAAACGGATATTAAAATTGGACTCAGCGCGGAATTTGGGTTAAGAACACTTCTCCGGATGCCTTCGGCAAATTTTAGAAGTGGAATTGGGCAAAACGGACTTCGGATTTGGACTCAGCGCGCGAAAATGATGAAAATGGACTATTCACTTGTATTTTACGGCGCCCGGACACCGCGCACGGATTTCAAGGTGTTGGAGCACTGTTCCGGTGGCCGGAGTGGCGGCGGCGGGCTGAGGCGCAGCCGCTCGGTCCACCGCGGAAGCGTGCACCCGGGCGCGGGACACGTGGCGGCTCCCGGTTGGCCGGCGCAGTAGGCGCGGTCCACGGGAAAAGCGCGGGTGTACGGTGGACCGGAGGGTGGACACGTTGCAGCATGTGGTTGGTGCGGTGTCGTGCGCTCGGTCCACGGTGCAGGCAGAGGCTGCCTCGGGGCGCGTGCCTGGCAGGGGGCGCAGGCGGCGCTGGCAGCGCTCACGTGGCCGCGGCAGCGGCGCGTTGACCGAGTGCGCTCCACGTGTCGACACCTCAGCGCGCCACGCGTCGAGCAGCGGGTGGCCGGTGTGGCTGTCCGCTGTTCGGGTGGTGACGTGGCGGCCTCTGAGTGATTCGGGCGTGAACAGTGTTGGGTCGGGCCCAACACTGTAGCAGCCCGAATCATTCGGGCGCCCGGAACATGGGACTTATCCGTCATTTTCTCAATTGTTTTTCTGGCCTATTTAAGGATCCGAGCCGCCTTCTTCTTCCCTTTTCCTGCGTTTTCTAGCCTCGGCCACGACGCCTGTAGTGAAGTTGCTCCCCGACTTGTGCTGCACCTTCCGGAGGATTTCGGGGATTTTACGTGGCACACTTTTCGAGGTTCCATTTTCTTCGGCGCGTCGCGACGCTCCTTCGCCGGTGTTCCCTTTCGTTGCGTTTCAGTGCGCGAGCTCCCCCGGCTTACTCTGACCTCCGTTTTCGGCGATTCTTGCGCCGTTGGATCGGCGACAGTCAGAACTACGATCCTGGTATTTCCTTCTTCTCCTCGTTTCATGCTTTTCGAGGAGTTTTTCCAAGATTACTGTGACCCATTTTGCTGTGGTTGAGTTTTGGACAGCGGCTCGGTCTTTCGGCGTTATCTCCGCACCCAGGCATTGGATCGGGACGTGCCTATGCACTTTTTGCATCTACGCGTCACAAGGATTACCGTCGTATTTTTCGGGGAATTTTCTGAGACTTTCCCGAAGGTATACTTCTTCCCCCTTTACTGTGCAGAGTATTACAGTTATGTATGTTGTGGAGTTTCGCGCTCACCGCGTTGTGGAATTTGTAACTTGGTCTCCGGAACTCGGATTGAGACGTGCAGGTACTCGTTTCGAAGGGCTCGACGCGATGCTCGCGGCAGTATTTTTATTGGATTTTTCTGAGGACTCTTCGAAGGTGAGATTTAAGCTTCTTTGGGATTGTATCCCGCTGTTTTCACAGTTTTGTGGATTGTCGACGCATCGCCCTGTTTAAATTGTATCTTGGCCTACAGGTGCCGGAACGGGACGTCTAAATACTCGTTTTGGGGCTACCCGTCGCGAGGATCGCAACCGTGAATTTTCTGGAATTTTTGGAGCACTGTACACAGGTGAAAGTTCCCTTTCCCTCTGCTGGTTTGTTGTAGCAGCATGTGCTGTTTTGGAAAAATAGCAAGTGTATGTTTGGGGGTATTGATTAGTGTGTTGTGTTGTTTGTTGTTGTTGTGTTGTTGCATGTTGGGGTGATGTTGTTTGGAGCCGAGGCTTGCGCGGCATGTACCGAGGATGCGGGTTCAGCGGATTACGTTAGCAAGCGGCCACGCTCTTCATCGACTTCAGCTTTGCCTGCGGAAAGCGCTTCAGGCGGGTGCTTTGTTTCCAGAACCGGTGGACGCTTCTCTAATTCTGTATGTTAGGATGCATGCATGTCTAGGGTACACTGTATATGATTGAGAGTTAGGTAAGCTTGATAATGATAATTGTATGATTGATTGCAAGAATAATATCTATGTTGATGATTAGTGTAAGCTTACCTAGGATAATGTTACCCTATGTGATTATGTAGCATGCCATGTTAGCACATAGCCGTTTATGCGATTGGTTTATGCGATGGGGCAGGATTATATATCTATGTGCGGATTTTACTCTGAGGAGTTGTTATGGATCGAGGATTATGGACAGGTGTAGGCATTGATGATTTTGGCATGTGGTTTACTTTCTTCTATCTTTCTTGAGGACAATGCATGCTTGTATGGACTTGTAGTTAGGCCATCTTTTACTGCTACACTACATATTGGAACTTGACTTAGGAGAAACCATGCTTTTCCTTTCTCCTTCTTTGTTGGTCAGGTGGTCAATGTTGCTCGGGTTCGAGCAGGGGTCGGGACTTTGTGTCTGGGACAGGTTGGATTAGTTTCTTGCGGCGACCGTGGATATTGAGCGGTTGACCGGATATTTACTTATGCATCAGATTGGGTGTCAGTTTTCTCTAGTGGATGGAGTTTCCCACTTATCGTTTAGTTGCATCCGATTGAGGTCGGGTCTTTCTTTAGTGGTTGGGTTTTCCTACTTTGATCAGAGCCGTGATCAAAGTCTTGCTATACAGAGATACTTGTTACAGAGATACTTTACTCGTGTGGGTCGCTCCCCTCGAGTGCCGCCCCGGAGTAGGCTTTAGACCGTGTCGTGTTACCGGTCCATCTTATTGGGATTTCGATCCTTGTGTGCTGATCCCGCGATTTCGAGCCATGTGTGCAGATTCAACTGAGCAGGCAGTACCAGTTTTACTGGTGACACTAGATTGGGTTACTACCGGCATTTACCTTATTGTTGCGCTCGTGCCTGGGGGCCGAGTGGAGTTTAGTAGCTGTGTTTAGACCAGTGCTAGTGTTGTTGGGAGCCGTTTGGTTAGACGGTGGTCCCGTGTCGTTGAGAGTACTTTGACCGTTGTGTGTGAGGTTGAGCATATTCAGTCTATCCGTTCTGAGAGAGAGCATGGATTTTGACTATAGCGTGCATGAGCCACTACTCGATAGCGAGTTAGTCCGTTTGGACGCCCTATGTAATTCCTACCCGTCAGCGGGAAGTGGTTGTAGGTGGGCGCAGGTTTGACTGGACCCGATGTGGCAATCAGCTCGATTGGGTCGATTGAGCACCTCGTGTGCGAGTGTTGCATATCTTTATCAGAGTTTCCCCATTTGAGCATTTAGATAGAGGCATGGTAGCTGTTGAGAGTCTCCAGCTTTCTTATTTCAGTCTTTACTGTTTTGGTTATCTTATGCCTCTAGTGGACTTAGTGGGCAGATCGTCGGGCCTGGTGGCGGTACCCACGGAGAACTCCCTTTTTGGTGTAGTTCTCACACCCGTTGGGGGTTTTCCACCTCCCCTTATTTTCTCTCCTTTGTTTTGCAGAGTCTTAGCGGTTGTTGATCGAGGCGAGGGAGTCGCGAGCTAGATCCCTACCCGTCGTTGGAGAGTAGCGGTACCCCTTCAGAGGAGATCTTCAGTAGATTAGTTATTTTATTTCCTCTTTTGAGAGACTGATGTAGTGAGGATATGTTATGTATTGAGAGACTGTACACTGATGTATTTATTGGAAATACCTCCCTGTTGAGTTCTGAGTTTTGTATATGAGGATATTGTATGATTATCATTTTTGGGAGTTGGACATTGTTGTATTATTTTTTAGTTGTACAGTGGCTGATTTTAGTTTTACCGCAGATTTTCATTTATAGCTCTGATATCTGTTAACTGTAGTATTTTTCTTGCAGGTAGAACGCTTCGCCAATGCGGGGTTTGGCATAGGTGGCGGATCTGTTGGCGAGCCCAGGTCGCAGTTTCGACCCCGGGGCGTGACAGAGATGGTTCTCCAACTTAGCTTGAGAGTTTGGGCTCTGGCAGATCGAGTCGTGGAGGTTTCCCGACTTAGCCATGGGTTGTGCATTATCAGATTGAGTCGTGGAGGGTTCTCCGACATAGCTGTGAGAGTGTTGGGCATTCCATGATCGAGACGTGGAGGGTTTCCCGACTGAGTTGTGCTATCTGAGCATTGAGTTTCCGATCTGTTGATCGTGGATCATAGCCTGCATGTGCCGCTTATGAGACAGTTGAGACTGACGAGATACTTGAGATCGGTGGGGTCGCTCCCCTCGAGTACGCTCCAGATGCGTGATGATGTTGATTGAGATAGTCAGACTAGGCGCCCCACGTGGAGTGGGCAGGTGCGTTCCTAGTAGTCAGACTGGGACGCCCCACGTGGAGTGGGCAGGTGCATTCCTAGTAGTCAGTAGGACGCCCCACGTGGAGTGGGCAGGTGCATTCCTAGTAGACAGTAGGACGCCCCACGTGGTAGTGAGCAGGTGCGTTCCTAGACGACAGGCGCAGGCTTGACTGAGCAAGTTTTGGGCAGTCATTGAGATTTGAGTTTGGTGAGCACCTCGTGTGCGAGTGGTGCATAGCATGTTCTTAGATGAGTATTCCTTTAAGCATTGTACTTGAGGCATTTAGCAGTAGTGAGAGTATGCATAGTAGAGTTTCTTGAGCATGATGATTGAGGCATAGTAGCCGTAGTTTTTTTTTCAACTTTCATATATATATCTATCTGCATACCTATCTGTTGTGCCTCCAGTAGACTTAGTGGGCATACCGTGGATATTGGTGACGGTACCCACTGGGAACTATCTTCTGCAGTAGTTCTCACACCCGCTGCGGTGACAGGTTTCCTGGGGTTGCTGTTCCGGCATAGCTCGTGCGGAGACAACGGATCGAGGTGAGGACGTGGCCGATTAGTTCCTTACCAGCATTGTGAGTCAGAGGTAGATGTACCCTGTATATTTTTATGATTTCACTTTTGTACTGGACAGTCTGAGAGAATTGTGAGAGTTTTATTTATTTTTCATAGCTGAGAGACTTTGTATTGTGTTTATATTTATATCAGATGTTCAGTGTTTGATTTTGTAGCTATTGGTTTTAGTTTCAGCTCTGATAAATGTTTTAGCTATAGATCTCTTGCAGGGTAGACGCTTCGTCTGTGCGGCAGTTTCCGTACAGATGGCGGATCTGTTGGCAAGCCCGGGTCGCAGTTTCGACCCCGGGGCGTGACATCGGCACTTGAAGCATTGGATTTGTCCCTCCGAGTTCTTCTTGTCCTTTGAAAAACTCTCTTGCTTTCTTGACTTAAAGCCTGAAGTTCCTTTGCCTTTCTTAGACTTTACGAAGGTTGAGGTTTTGCTTGAATTACCCCTTCGAAAGTTTCGGCGAAATTTCCTCGTCAAGAGTGCAAGTTGCTTCTCGAAATCCTCCATTGATAGATTCTCGTCATCGTCTGAGGAGGATGAATCTGCGTCTTCTTCTTTTGTTGATTTCAACGCAAAACTTAAAGACTTAGAAGAAGATGGCTTTCCAGAAGAATAGTTAGTAGGAAATGTCATTTCATAAGATTGAAGTGCACCAACTAATTCTTCTACACGGATTTCGTCCGGGTGTTTTACTGTTTCAATGGCCGCAACCTTAGGGCGAAATCTTTCAGGAAGAGTCCTTAAAATCTTTCTTACAACTTTAGATTCTGGAATTTTCTCTCCCAAGTTAACACATATGTTAACGATATCTTGCAATCGTGTATAATAATCTGTGAAAGATTCATTTTCTGCATAAAAATTGAGTCAAATTTGCTAGTAAGCATTTGCAGTTTTTAAATCTTCACAAGGCTTGTTCCCTCATGTGTAACTTGTAGAACATCCCAGATTTCTTTCGCAGTCTCACATGCCGAGACGCGAGAGAATTCAGTTTGCGACAAAGCATTAAAAAGGCGTTAATTCCTTTGCCGTTGTAAGAAGATGCATGTGAGGACCCGAATCCCCACTTAAGAGATTACTGTCGGATTAGTGGCCTTTGGGAGTGTTAGTGTGCGTGTCGGGCCCAAGAAATGGATTTGTGGTGCAATTTGGGATTTAGTTTGCATCACTCGAGGCCTGCGTGGTGTGTCGGTGGAGTTTGTGCGCAATTTGGACACAAGTGATGGATTTCGGGCTTAAAAAGGGATCACGTGGGAATTGGAGGACCCGTCGAGTGTTTAGAAGTGATTTCGCGCGACGCGGATGTCAAATTTGGACTCAGGGAGAAGTTTGGATTAAAGATCACCTCTCCGGAAGCCTTCGGCAAATTTTCAGTTGAGAATTTGGAGAAACGGATATCGTTTTTGGATTCAGCACGCGAAATCGTTGAGATTGGACTATTTATTTGTTTGATTTCGAGCCCGGATGAAGTGCGCGTTTTTTGAGGCGACGCGGCACGAATTCCTAGGCGTGGCAACGCGGCACGAAGCCCGAGGGGGCGCTGGCGCGCGGTTCAAGGCGCGTACAGCGCGTGGGGCGCGCTGGGAACCCCGCCTTCAAGCGCGGGGGGCGCGCGGGGGCCACCACGTGGCGGGCCCCCGCTGGCACCCGCTCGGGGGCGCGGGGGCGCGCGCCCGTGTGGCGTGCCCGTGTCCCGCGCCTGCGCGGGCGCGGTGTCACGCGCCCGTGTAGCGCGCGGGCTGTGCGCCCACTTGGCGCTCTTGGGTGCGCGCCGCGTGGCGCCCGGCTTGGTGGACCGCGGGCTGGTGGCTCCCCATTGACCGGTGCACCGTGGACCATGTGCCGTGGACCACCTTTTTCTCCCTTTCTTCTCTTCTTCTTCTTCTTTCTCCCGTGCACACCATTCTTCTCTTCTTTTCCTTTCTTCTCCAACCGAGCGTGAGAGGGAGAGAGTGAGGAGGATTTGTGGGGTGCGGCAGTGCACCGTGAACCTCGCGATGCGCGCGACGTTTTCCAACGGAGCTGTTGGGCGGCGCGGCGCAGTCGTGGTAGGTTCCGTGTGTTAATTTTACGGTGTTTTTGCGCAGCTTGCGGCGTTCCTTTGGACTTTGAGTTTGACCCTCTTGCTCTTATCTGTATTAGGGACCGCGTTTTACTGCACCGTTTTGCTTGCGGTCTCCGGCGCCGTGCACCGTTTTGCGTGCAGACTCCGTTTTGCGTGTGGATTCCGGCACCATGCACCGTTTTGCGTGCGGACTCCGGCACTGTGCACTGTTTTGCGTGCGGACTCCATTTTGCGTGGGGAATTCGGCACCGTGCACCGTTTTGCGTGCGGACTCTGGCACCGTGCACTGTTTTGCGTGCGGACTAAATTTTGCGTGCGGACTCTGGCACCGTGCACTGTTTTGCGTGCGGACTCCGTTTTGCATGCGGACTCCGGCACCGTGCCCCGTTTTGCGTGCGAACTCTGGCACCGTGCACCGTTTTGCGTGCGGACTCCGTTTTGCGTGCGGACTCCGGCACCGTGCTCCGTTTTGCGTGCGGATGGCGTGGAGGCCAATTGCAAGTATCTACGAGCAATTGGTGGCAAATCGAGGTGGGTGACCTTATCTCCAAGTTTTATGGACTGTGCGGTAATTCTACTGATGTAGGACTATGCATGATAGTTTATTTCCTTGTGTAGCATGCTAGATTGTAGGAATTGTTATTCCTTTTATCATATGTTAATATAGTTATCTTGGAACTTGACCTAGCACCCCCGTCATATGTTGCATGTGTAACCAGACCAGTAGAAAACCCTCACTTGGGCTAGAGTTATTTATGTTTAGACACCCACACTGTTTTTCTATTCCAGGACATAGTGTTATTGTGATGATCCGGAATTCTATAGGACTTTACAGTGTGATCGGTAGCTTCCGGAGGCCTACGGGGCATGTCGGCGGTGTTCGTGCGCCAATTTGGACTCAAGTGATGAACTCCGGGCTTAAAATGGATCACGTGGGTAATCGGGGGACCCCGTCGAATGTTTAGAAGTGCTTTCGCGCAAATCGGATATCAAATTTGGACTCGGTGCGAAATTCGGATTGAAAATACCTTTCCGGGAGCCTCCGGCGAATTATCGGGTTGGAATTTGGCGAAATGGACGTCGTATTTGGAATCAGCGCGCGAAAACGGTCAAAACGGACTACCCACTTGATATTTTTGAGCACGGGTATTGTTCACCGCCGGAACAGTAACTCCGGCGATCGCCGGCGACCGGCGGCGGCGGCGGGCAGCGTCGGCGGGAGGCGGCGCGGCCTCGGGCAGGCAGAACGGCGGCGGCACGCGGCGCGGACAGGGCGCGGGCAGCGCGCGGGCGCGCGGGCAGGCGGGATGTAGTGGCCCTGGTTTCCGTTCTGTTTTTCCCGTGAATCCCGGGTGTGAAACACCTATTATTGGTGTATTAGGTCCACAGTGCATCAAAGGGATGCTACGGATGGACACTGTATGGTATTTACCGTTGGTTTGACCTTCGAAGGTAATTGCCGAATTTTATTGAAAGATTTGGGCCAAGCGGAGGCCGTATTTGGATTCAGCGCGGAAAAACGCTTGAAAACGGCTTTTTATTTGTTGAAAACGGAGTCCGGATGCCCAAAAACGGACCCCCGGAAGTTTTCTGTGAAAAATGGTGCATGGGCGGACCTGTGGACCGGCCAGGGACACGTGGCGGCTTCTCATTGGGCCGGCGCACACCCCCCGGTCCACGGAAAGGGCGGCCGGTGCATGGTGGACCGGCGGGCCACGTGGCGGCACGCAGTTGGGCCGGTGCAAGACGCGCGGCGCACGGGAGGGTGCGCGGGCAGCGCGGGCAGGCCGGGCAGGCGCGGAGGGGGCGCGGTGCACGGTGGACCGGGGCACGCCACGTGGCGGCCCCGGGTTGGCTGGTCCATGTGCGCGTGGCGCACGCGGCGCCACGCGGCGGCGGCCGTACGCGCACATGGGCGCACGCGGGCGCACGTGGGCGCACGTGGCGGCGGCGCCCGCCGACAGCCGTGTTGGGCGGGGCCACGTGTCGCCACGCCGTTGGCTGGCACGCCCACCCTGCCGCCAATCACGGGGGACACGTGGCGCTTCCCCGTTGGGCCCGCACGGCTGCCGCCTGTTTGGCGGACACGTGGCGGGCCGTGGGCCGGGTCGGACGGCCGGTTGGACGGGAAGGGATCCCGTGCGCGGGCGGGCTGGGCCGGGCCGCACTGTGCGCGCCCGGAAACCCCTGGGCCGGGCCGCACTGTAGCCGCCCGAATCGCGGGCCGGGCTGCACTGTTCACGCCCGAAAGTGGGCCTGGGCACTGTAGCCGCCCGAAAGTGGGGACACAGAGGTCTTTTTCCCAAAAGATTTTTTTGGGCCTATAAATAGCCCTTCCCCTCCCTTCTTTTTCTCTGTTTTTTTGAGAGAAAGAGAGAGAATCTGAGAGAAGTCATTGAAGAGAAGTTTTTCATCTTCTTATTTTCTACCTCGTGGTGCGTTCCCAGATTTTCTGGAAGTTCGACAGCGGCGATCCGGATTTTACAGTGTGCCTTGTTTTTCCCCAATCTTGGCCCGTTATCGTCGCATTTCAGTCCGAGGAGTCCCCTGCGCAGTACAGCAGTCCTCTTTCGACGATTTCTTCGCCGGTGTGTTCCTAAGAGGTAGGGCTTCGTTTTCCGTGTTGGTGGGTTCTTTGGATTCCGATTCCTTGGCATGATTCCCGAGGTGTTTTGACCCCCTCTTCTGCTGTTAGGGTTTTGGACAGCGGCGACTTCGACGAATTGTTTCTCCGCGTAGGAATATCAGATCAAGGCGATTCAAGAGTCGATTTTGGGCTACTTTTCGCGAGGAACGCAACCGTGATTTTTCTGGGATTTTTGGAGCTCGGAACAGAGGTGAAATTCCTCGTTTTGCGTGCTGATTATAAAAATAGCAAATCTGTTTTGAGACTTGTAGTTTTTACACCGTGTACACTTATGTGATGTTGTAGGATACTGTTTCAGCTGACAGTGTGCATAGAGGACAGCGGGTATTTCCTTGGGGTATTGTGCACGCTTTTCGAGGTGGGTGGTTGTTGCTTACCTCACTTCTGACTATCTCACTAGGAGTATTAGAGACTCCCGACTTTAAATTGATAATCGGTACTTTTAATCATAAAATGCATAAGTAAACCCCACAAATGATATAATAGCTCATTTATAATAAACTGGGACACTGTTGCTGGACATATGCTGTAACCTATCAGCGCATGCAATAGTCTTATCATATAACCATCTTTTTCTAAATAAATACCCAATACTTTCCTTCTGTTTTTAAATGCGAACCTTTGCATGCTTGTTTGGACATCTAAATGGACTACTATTTATTGCTACACTATCTTTGGGACTTGACTTAGGAGAAACCATGTTTCACTATTCTCCTTCGCATTTGGATATATGTTGCTCGGTTTGAGCAGGGTTTGGGATAGGGTAGTTGAGGCTTGAGTCTGGGACAGGTTTGACTCGATTATATATATTGTTGGGCATTGTGGTAACCGCGGACATGAGGCGGTTAGCCAGATATTGTTTATGATATCAGATTGTGGACTTATAGGGTGTTGCGGCGACCGCGGACATTAGGCGGTTGACCGGATGTTCACTTATGCATCAGATTGGGTTTCAGATTTTCCTAGTGGATGGTGTTTCCCACTTGTTGATTACTATTGCGTCTGATTGGGGATCAGGGTTACTTTAATGGATGGATATTTCCCACTTTGATCATAGTCATGATCCAGTCCTGCTATTGTGAGACATTGGTTACAGAGATGCTTGATACAGAGGTACTTTACTCGTGTGGGTCGCTCCCCTCGAGTGCCACTCCGGAGTAGGCTTTACACCGTGCCGAGCGCCGGGCACCTTGATGAGTTGCGAGTGACGACAGAGCAGGCAGTGCCAGTATTTCCTGGCCCTTTGATTGGGTTTCTTTGGGCAGTTAGCTTTATAGTTGCATATTTACAGTTATCTTTTGGCACTGCATTTAGAGGCTTAGTAGTGGTAGTTTCCTTTTTCAGCAGTCTTTATTGCATACCACTATTCTTCCCTTTTCGCCTCTTATAGTCCTAGTGGGTGTGTCAGTGTTTGAGGTTTTACCCACTAGGGGAGGCTACTGGTTTATCTAGTAGTTCTCACCCCCCATTGTTGTTTTCTGTCCTTTCCCCCTGTGTTTTGCAGAGTCGTCTGCGGGAGCTGCTGGGCCTTCAGCGGCAGATCGAGGTAAGAGGATTGCGGACTAGCTAGATCATCTACCCCGACTGTGAGAGTAGCTGGACTTTTATTGTACCCCTTTTGTATCTCAGACTATATTAGTTTACTTTTGGGACTGGCTTTAGCCAGCTGGTTGTATATTCATGGTAAGCTGGGAGTTTATTGTACTTTATTTCAACTTGTATCTTATTTTCAGTCTGAGATTACTTTTAGTTCTATTAGTTCAGCTCTGTTTACGCTCTTTTATTGTATATTATCTATCTGGGCTGGTTACCAGCGCTTCGTGTACTTGGAAAATTCCGTGTGCACGGCGGATCTGTTGGCGGGCCCGGGTTCGGGTTCACACCCGGGGCGTGACAGATTAAGTTGGTATCAGAGCTTAGGGATAGGTCAGTTGGGACTTAGGAAACCCTAGGCTTTTGGCAGACCCTAGGATGATAGGACGCGAGAGGCGTAACACTTCGCGAAAGTCGTTGATTTATTTATTAGACTCTTCCAGTGAGTGAAGAGGGATCGACATACTCAATTTCTGGTGACCGTTATGTTGGCTGCAGACAACATAAAGTCACAGAAATTGGGGGATGTCTTTGACTTTCGCTAGATTGGGTCGTGTGGGGTTATGTTACTTATTCGTGATTTCTTGTGGCAGGATGCCTCCCCGACGTCGGATCCCTACTCGGGGTGTCCCGTTACCCCCTAATGAGCCAGGGCAGCCTACACCCCCCGAGCTTACTGAGTTGAGGGCCTTGGTGGCCCAATTGGCGGAGGGTCAGCGCCGCCAGGAGCAGAGGTTTGAGCAGCTCCTTGCCCAGAGAGAGGCACCATCCCCAGCTATTCCTGAGGCCCTTGTGCCTCCTGTTGCACCTTTTGTGCCGTCAGCGCCATCTTCGAGTAGCGGGGCTCCTGAAGCTATTCAGCATTTGACTGCGGAGGAGGAGCAGGATATCGCTAACAAACTCTCCAAGTTTGTTCAGCGGGGACCCCCTAGATTCTCAGGGCGGGATGCGCAGCCCTGGGCTGTTGGGAGATGGCTTTCTGCGATGGAGAAGCTTTTTCGGGACTTCTTCATCGACCAGAGGTATCGAGTGCACATGGCGGTGCACTGTTTGGACGGAGATGCTGATTTTTGGTGGCAGCGGGTAGAGCCCCTGGAGTTCCGGATTACTCGGCAGCTGCCTTGGGAGGAGTTCCGACGGATGGTGCTGGACACCTATTTTTCAACCAGTGTGAAGAAGAAGTTGGAGGACGACTTGAAGAACCTGCAACAGGGCGATCGATCGGCTCATGCCTATTTCCAGGAGTTCTCGGAGTTGCTGAACTGTGTGCCCTTCGTCGCTCGTGACGGTCCGCACCAGGTTGAGTTGTTCGAGGGAGGCCTCCGTCCAGAGATTTATACACTGGTGCATGCTCAGCGATTTCAGACTCTGGAGGCAGCCGCAGAGCATGCACAGTGGGTGGAGAGAGGTGATCAGGTGGTGGCCAGACAGAGGGCCGCGGTCGCTCAGAGCTCCGACAGAAAGCGACCAGCCCAGGACGTGGGGGGACAGGCCAGTACTTGGAGGCCGCCCCGACCGCCACCGCCTCAGTTCCCAGGCCATGGGCGTTCGGAGCGGCGAGGGCCTAGTGGGTCCCAGAGGCCCCCGCAGCAGCAGCAGCAGCAGCATCAGAGATCGCAGTCGTCGCAGCGCGGGTCTCAGCGGCAGCCACAGCGACAGCCACAGCGACAGCGACAGTCTCAGCAGCAGCAATCCCGACAGTCACGGGCTCCCAGCAGTTGTATCTTCTGTGGAGGTCCGCACTTCCCCGGCACTTGCGACCAGCGGTGGGGTCGCTGCTACGGATGTGGACAGCCAGGGCACATTCGAGCTGCGTGCCCCTTTTCGACTTCAGCCGCTCCTTCTTCAGCATCTGCCCCAGCATCATCGCAGCAGCGGTCGACGGCTCAGCGGCCTTTTGCTCTAGCAAGCAAGCCATCTTCTTCCCATCCCACCGATTATCGCCCTCCAGCTCAGAGTGGGCGAGTGTATGCTGCACAGGTAGAGGATTCTTCAGCAGCGGACCATATGGTGGCAGGTATCACCTTACTCTCTGGCATTAGGACACGTACCTTATTTGATACTGGAGCATCGCATTCTTTCATTAGTAGATCTTTTGCATCATTACATGGGTTAGAGGTAGGATTTTTGCCACGTGCACGAGAGGTTCAGATTCCCGATCACACTTTGCACGTAGAGGAGTGTTGTTGGTCCTGCCCGATGCAGATCGAGTCCTGGATTATGCCAGCAGACCTGTTGGTCTTGAGACAGCTGAGGGACTTTGATGTGATTCTTGGGATGGACTGGCTGGCTCGGTATTTCGCGACTATTGACTGTGCCGCGAGGACTGTCACTTTTAGACAGCCAGGCCAGGAGATGTTTGGATATCGGGGATGTCAGAGTGCTTTCTTTGCCTCTGTGGTTTCGACTTCCCGAGCGAGGCGGATGATTCATCGAGGATGTGTAGCCTTTTTGGCTAGTGTTGTTGAGGGGCCTACGGCGACACCGGGACTCGGGGATATCCCTATTGCCAGCGAGTTTCCGGATGTTTTTCCACCTGAGATGACTAGTATGCCGCCAGACAGAGAGATTGAGTTTGTGATTGACGTAGTTCCAGGAACTGCGCCAATCTCTAAGGCTCCTTATCGGATGGCACCGGCTGAGCTGCGAGAGCTTAAAGCACAGCTGCAAGATCTAATGGATAAAGGCTTTATTAGACCAAGTGTGTCGCCTTGGGGAGCACCGGTGCTATTCGTGAAAAAGAAGGATGGGTCACTTCGGTTGTGTGTGGACTATAGGGAGTTGAACAAAGTGACCATTAAGAACAAGTACCCTTTGCCGCGCATCGATGATCTCTTTGATCAGGTGCAAGGGTCTTGTGTATTTTCCAAGATTGATCTACAGTCTGGTTATCACCAACTGAAGGTGAAGGCCGAGGATATTCCTAAGACTGCTTTCAGATCACGGTACAGACATTATGAGTTTACAGTTATGCCGTTTGGATTGACTAATGCCCCTGCCGCCTTTATGGACTTGATGAACAGGATATTTCGGCCCTTCCTGGATCGTTTTGTGGTGGTGTTCATTGATGATATCCTTATTTACTCCCGAAGCGAGGCCGAGCACGAGGAGCACTTGAGGACTGTGCTACAACTTCTACGAGATAAGAGGTTGTATGCCAAGCTGTCAAAGTGCGAGTTTTGGCTCCGGGAGGTAGCTTTCTTGGGCCATGTGATTTCCGCCGCCGGTGTAGCAGTAGACCCGGCGAAGATTGAGGCAGTTCGAGATTGGCCCCGACCGACGACTGTATCTGAGGTGCGCAGCTTCATGGGGTTAGCTGGTTATTATCGTCGGTTTGTGGAAGGCTTTGCAAAGCTTTCCACACCCCTCACTCGGTTGACGCGTAAAGGAGTTAAGTTTATCTGGAGCGAGGACTGCCAGAGGAGCTTTGAGGAGCTAAAGGATAGATTGATGACCGCTCCTATCCTTTCCCTCCCTGTTATGGGGAAAGGATATGTAATCTACAGTGATGCATCGCACAGTGGACTTGGATGCGTGCTGATGCAGGAAGGGAGGGTAATTGCTTATGCATCGAGACAGCTTAAGGATTACGAGAAGAATTACCCTACCCATGACTTGGAACTTGCTGCCGTGGTGTTTGCACTGAAGCTTTGGCGCCATTACCTATATGGGGAGCACTGTGAGATCTACACCGACCACAAGAGCCTAAAGTACCTGTTCACACAGAAGGAACTGAATTTGAGGCAGCGCAGATGGTTAGAGTTACTGAAGGATTACGATGTGGATATCCTTTACCATCCAGGAAAGGCCAACGTGGTTGCAGATGCTTTGAGTAGGAGAGCGGTGCAGAGTTTGTCCATGTTGATTACAGATCAGGCGCCACTATTAGAGGAGTTGAGACGGCTCGAGATAGAGGTTGTATCCCCTGGGGTCTCTGCTAGACTGATGTCTTTGGTCGTGCAGCCTACTCTACTGGAGAGGATCCGGGAGAAACAGAGCGAGGACCCCCATTTGACCAAGATTCGAGATCAGATTCCGAGTGATCGATCAGGGGATTTTTCAGTTGATACTGCGGGAGTACTGAGGTACAGGGATCGAGCCTGTGTGCCAGTGGATTCTGAGATCAGAGAGCAGATATTGAGAGAGGCCCATTATACACCTTACACCCTTCATCCTGGGGGGACTAAGATGTATAAGGACCTCAAGACACACTTCTGGTGGAATGGCATGAAAAGGGATATTGGGAGGTTTGTGTCTCAGTGTTTAACTTGTCAGCAGGTAAAAGCTGAGCATCGTGTGCCAGCTGGCAAGTTACAAAGTCTTCCAATTCCCGAGTGGAAGTGGGACCACATCACGATGGATTTTGTGGTCGGCACAAGGAGGTGCAGATGCTATCTGGGTAGTGGTGGATCGACTTACCAAGTCAGCGCACTTTTTGCCTATACAGACTACTTGGCCACTCGAACGACTAGCCCAATTATACTTGGATGAGATAGTGAGGTTACATGGGGTGCCAGCTTCCATAGTGTCAGATAGAGACCCGAGGTTTGTTTCGCGATTCTGGGGGAGTTTACAGACTACCTTGGGGACTCAGCTCAGATTTAGTACAGCTTTCCACCCACAGACTGATGGACAATCAGAGCGGACGATTCAGATCCTTGAGGATATGCTGAGGGCTTGTATCCTAGAGTTTGGCGGTGGATGGATTCGACACTTGTCACTGGCTGAGTTTGCGTACAACAATAGCTTTCAAGCGAGCATCCAAATGGCTCCGTTTGAAGCGTTGTACGGACGCAAATGTCGATCACCGCTATATTGGAGTGATGTGGGGGAGAGAAGGACTCTGGGACCAGATTTGTTGCTAGAGGCAGAAGAAAAGGTCAGAGTGATCCGACAGCACCTTCAGATCGCTCAGAGTCGACAGAGGAGCTATGCTAATGTTCGGCGACGAGACTTAGAGTTTCAGGTGGGAGAGCATGTATTTCTGAAAGTCTCGCCGTCCAAAGGGATAAGGAGGTTTGGTATTCACGGGAAACTCAGTCCCCGATACATTGGACCCTTTGAGGTATTGGAGCGTATCGGGCCAGTTGCTTACCGACTTGCACTTCCCCCGAGACTGGCTGGTGTCCACGATGTTTTTCATGTTTCCACTCTGAGGAGGTACGTCTTCGACCCATCGCACGTCATCGACTTCACGCCGCTTGAGATCAGCGAGGATTTGAGGTATGAGGAGCGCCCACTACGGATTCTGAATCGAGAGGTGAGAGAATTGCGTAATCGGGTCATTCCCTATGTGAAGATCCTCTGGAGCAATCATGATGAGCGCGAGGCGACGTGGGAGCTCGAGTCAGCAATGATGGACGCCTACCCCTACCTGTTCGAGGCTCAGGATTGAGGTATGATTTTCGTTTCGAGGACGAAACTTTTGTTAGTGGGGGAGGATGTAGTGGCCCTGGTTTCCGTTCTGTTTTTCCCGTGAATCCCGGGTGTGAAACACCTATTATTGGTGTATTAGGTCCACAGTGCATCAAAGGGATGCTACGGATGGACACTGTATGGTATTTACCGTTGGTTTGACCTTCGAAGGTAATTGCCGAATTTTATTGAAAGATTTGGGCCAAGCGGAGGCCGTATTTGGATTCAGCGTGGAAAAACGCTTGAAAAGGGCTTTTTATTTGTTGAAAACGGAGTCCGGATGCCCAAAAACGGACCCCCGGAAGTTTTCTGTGAAAAATGGTGCATGGGGGGACCTGTGGACCGGCCAGGGACACGTGGCGGCTTCTCATTGGGCCGGCGCACGGCCCCCGGTCCACGGAAAGGGCGGCCGGTGCATGGTGGACCGGCGGGCCACGTGGCGGCACGCAGTTGGGCCGGTGCAAGGCGCGCGGCGCACGGGAGGGTGTGCGGGCAGCGCGGGCAGGCCGGGCAGGCGCGGAGGGGGCGCGGTGCACGGTGGACCGGGGCGCGCCACGTGGCGGCCCCGGGTTGGCTGGTCCATGTGCGCGTGGCGCACGCGGCGCCACGCGGCGGCGGCCGTACGCGCACATGGGCGCACGTGGGCGCACGTGGGCGCACGTGGCAGCGGCGCCCGCCGACAGCCGTGTCGGGCGGGGCCACGTGTCGCCACGCCGTTGGCTGGCGCGCCCACCCTGCCGCCAATCACGGGGGACACGTGGCGCTTCCCCGTTGGGCCCGCACGGCTGCCGCCTGTTTGGCGGACACGTGGCGGGCCGTGGGCCGGGTCGGACGGCCGGTTGGACGGGAAGGGATCCCGTGCGCGGGCGGGCTGGGCCGGGCCGCACTGTGCGCCCCCGGAAACCCCTGGGCCGGGCCGCACTGTAGCCGCCCGAATCGCGTGCCGGGCTGCACTGTTCACGCCCGAAAGTGGGCCTGGGCACTGTAGCCGCCCGAAAGTGGGGACACAGAGGTCTTTTTCCCAAAAGATTTTTTTGGGCCTATAAATAGCCCTTCCCCTCCCTTCTTTTTCTCTGTTTTTTTGAGAGAAAGAGAGAGAATCTGAGAGAAGTCATTGAAGAGAAGTTTTTCATCTTCTTATTTCCTACCTCGTGGTGCGTTCCCAGATTTTCTGGAAGTTCGACAGCGGTGATCCGGATTTTACAGTGTGCCTCGTTTTTCCCCAATCTTGGCCCGTTATCGTCGCATTTCAGTCCGAGGAGTCCCCTGCGCAGTACAGGAGTCCTCTTTCGACGATTTCTTCGCCGGTGTGTTCCTAAGAGGTAGGGCTTCGTTTTCCGTGTTGGTGGGTTCTTTGGATTCCGATTCCTTGGCACGATTCCCGAGGTGTTTTGACCCCCTCTTCTGCTGTTTGTGTTTTGGACAGCGGCGACTTCGACGAATTGTATCTCCGCGTAGGAATATCAGATCGAGGCGATTCAAGAGTCGATTTTGGGCTACTTTTCGCGAGGAACGCAACCGTGATTTTTCTGGGATTTTTGGAGCTCGGAACAGAGGTGAAATTCCTCGTTTTGCGTGCTGATTATAAAAACAGCAAATATGTTTTGAGACTTGTAGTTTTTACACCGTGTACACTTATGTGATGTTGTAGGATACTGTTTCAGCTGACGGTGTGCATAGAGGACAGCGGGTATTTTCTTGGGGTATTGTGCACGCTTTTCGAGGTGGGTGGTTGTTGCTTACCTCACTTCTGACTATCTCACTAGGAGTATTAGAGACTCCCGACTTTAAATTGATAATCGGTACTTTTAATCATAAAATGCATAAGTAAACCCCACAAATGATATAATAGCTCATTTATAATAAACTGGGACACTGTTGCTGGACATATGCTGTAACCTATCAGCGCATGCAATAGTCTTATCATATAACCATCTTTTTCTAAATAAATACCCAATACTTTCCTTCTGTTTTTAAATGCGAACCTTTGCATGCTTGTTTGGACATCTAAATGGACTACTATTTATTGCTACACTATCTTTGGGACTTGACTTAGGAGAAACCATGTTTCACTATTCTCCTTCGCATTTGGATATATGTTGCTCGGTTTGAGCAGGGTTTGGGATAGTGTAGTTGAGGCTTGAGTCTGGGACAGGTTTGACTCGATTATATATATTGTGGGGCATTGTGGTAACCGCGGACATGAGGCGGTTAGCCAGATATTGTTTATGATATCAGATTGTGGACTTATAGGGTGTTGCGGCGACCGCGGACATTAGGCGGTTGACCGGATGTTCACTTATGCATCAGATTGGGTTTCAGATTTTCCTAGTGGATGGTGTTTCCCACTTGTTGATTACTATTGCGTCTGATTGGGGATCAGGGTTACTTTAGTGGATGGATATTTCCCACTTTGATCATAGTCATGATCCAGTCCTGCTATTGTGAGACATTGGTTACAGAGATGCTTGATACAGAGGTACTTTACTCGTGTGGGTCGCTCCCCTCGAGTGCCACTCCGCAGTAGGCTTTACACCGTGCCGAGCGCCGGGCACCTTGATGAGTTGCGAGTGACGACAGAGCAGGCAGTGCCAGTATTTCCTGGCCCTTTGATTGGGTTTCTTTGGGCAGTTAGCTTTATAGTTGCATATTTACAGTTATCTTTTGGCACTGCATTTAGAGGCTTAGTAGTGGTAGTTTCCTTTTTCAGCAGTCTTTATTGCATACCACTGTTCTTCCCTTTTCGCCTCTTATAGTCCTAGTGGGTGTGTCAGTGTTTGAGGTTTTACCCACTAGGGGAGGCTACTGGTTTATCTAGTAGTTCTCACCCCCCATTGTTGTTTTCTGTCCTTTCCCCCTGTGTTTTGCAGAGTCGTCTGCGGGAGCTGCTGGGCCTTCAGCGGCAGATCAAGGTAAGAGGATTGCGGACTAGCTAGATCATCTACCCCGACTGTGAGAGTAGCTGGACTTTTATTGTACCCCTTTTGTATCTCAGACTATATTAGTTTACTTTTGGGACTGGCTTTAGCCAGCTGGTTGTATATTCATGGTAAGCTGGGAGTTTATTGTACTTTATTTCAACTTGTATCTTATTTTCAGTCTGAGATTACTTTTAGTTCTATTAGTTCAGCTCTGTTTACGCTCTTTTATTGTATATTATCTATCTGGGCAGGTTACCAGCGCTTCGTGTACATGGAAAATTCCGTGTGCACGGCGGATCTGTTGGCGGGCCCGGGTTCGGGTTCACACCCGGGGCGTGACACGGGAGGTCCACGCGGCCGGCGTGCACCGAGGCGGGTGGACACGTGGCATCACCCGATAGGTCAGCTCATGGGAGTTGGTCCACGGGGTATTCGGGATGGCTCATGGTTTATGGTGCACCGGGCTTGGACACGTGGCTGGTTCCTATTTGTTCGGTCCACAGGATTTCGTGCACCGGGTTCACTAGGCAGAGGCATTGACACGTGGCTTTCTCCTATTGGTTGGTCAACTGTGCGGGCAGGCCGGTCAGAGGCGTCTGGGCGCGCGGGCAGTCGTGGTTGGGCCACGTGGCGCAGTTCCATTGGTTGAGGTTGGTGTTTTGTGTTCTGTGGACACGTGGCAACATTTTATTGGCCGTTTTCGGTGTTTCCTGTTCGGCGGGACACAGAGGTAATTTCCCGAATTGTTTTTCTGGTTTTGGCTCCCTTGTTGCATCCGAGAGGCATTCAAGGGGTGTTTTCACCATCTTCGAGGCTTCATCTTCTCGAGGAGTGAGAAGATGAAATCTTCATCTTGAAGAGAGGGAGCATATGGTGGAGTTTCGGATTTTTCGGCGCCACGGATCTAGAGGTTTCCATTTTCTCCGGCGCGGCGCGACGTTCCTTCATCGGTGTATCCCTTTCGTCGCGTTTCGATGCGAGAGCTCTCCCGGCCTACCCCGATCACATTTTCCGGTGATTCTTGCGCCATCGGAACGGCGACTGACAGAGCTTTAATATTGGTATTTCCTGTTTCACCTCGTTTCACGTTTTTCGAGGAGTTTTCCTGAGTTTACTGTGACACCATTTGCTGTGATGGAGTTTTGGACAGCGGTTCGATCTTTCAGCAATATCTCCGCAACCGGAGATCGGATTGAGGTGATTCAAAAGGTATTTTGCATCTACACATCGCAAGGAACATCCTCAAATTTTGCTGGATTTTTCTGGATTTTTCCCGAAGGTGAAAAAGGCATTATTTTCAGTATTTGGTGCTGAAATTTACAGTACAGAGTTCTTCGGGATAGTCCCCTTGCCGAATTTATATCTCAGTGTAGGAAACTCGGATTTGAGCGTGCAGGTACTCGTTTCGACCGTCTCGTCGCGAGGATCACGACGGTATATTTTTGGGAATTTTCTGTGCAGAACTCGTAGGTGAAAAAGGCTCAACTCTGGACTGATTACTGGAATAGCATGTTTTGAGGATAATTGTATGTTTAATTGCATGTTTTGGGGTAATTGTGAACAGTGATCGCGGCGGCTTATCTGTTTGGACTTGTGGCGTGAAAAAGAGATATTGGACAGCCTTGGGTTGTGCAATTCCAGGTGGGTGGTTGCTTTACTCCTCTTTTCTGATGTACCCACTAGGAATATTAGAGTGATCCCCTTTATTGAACATGTTGAATGGTCACCTAACGGACATGCATGCTTAACTAGATAATTGTGAGCCTATCATATGGAAAACATTATATTGGAAACTTGACATGTTGGAACTTATACATGCTTCATGGACATCGTTTTAGCATTTAACCTTGCATGAGGGAGGGGGATGTACTTTCATATTGTGATATTGTGAGGCGTCTTGTGGGAGGGTACCACTTGAGGATTTTTGGACAGGCATAGGTTGATGATTCATGAGAGGGTGATTAGCAGGTTATGGACATGTGTGGTTGGATTATGATTTAGCATGATGATTACACCCAGGTGGAGTTATTACTTGGTACACATGGTGAACCACTAATTGTCACTCCCCTTCTTGCTTCCATGAGGAGATAGGCTTGATTTCAGGGATATCTAGTTAAACCATTTCTGATCGCTACACTATATGTTTGGGACTGACTTAGGAGGAACCCTATTGTCTCTTCTTCCCCTATTCCTTAGGCAGGCGGCTATTTGTTGCTCGGGTTTGAGCAGGGATCGGCATAGTGTAGCCGGGGCTTGGATTTTAGCTTTTGGGGTTTTGCAGCTATTGCGGATAGTAGGCGGTTGACCGGATGTCGGATCTGGGTCAGGATTGTCATTATGGGTGTGGTTGTTAACCCTTCTTCTTTTGATTACCCGCTAGGCATTTGAGTAGCTTCTTTGATTAAAAGGATAAATGCACTTTATGTGTGGCAATGGCAGGCTTATTGTGATTAAACAGATATTGTTAGAACTTGCTTGATTGGGGATTATGATTGTAGAATAGCAGCGTCATGTTAAAGGATAAGGCTAATCAATGATTTGTGGGCTCTGGGTATGTGGCATAGGCAGGCACAGGCTATCTCATATTTACTATTCTCATACTGTTCTCTACATGCTCTGACATTATGAAGGTTATCGACATCTGTTTATCTTTATATCATCTTGGGACATTTGCATGCTTGTATGGTCACCTAGATAGGCCACCTTTTTCTGCTACACTATCATGCTGAAATTGACATAGGAGAAACCTTTTTATTATTCTTTTCTACTTTCATTTGAGGCTCTGTGTATTTGTAGCTCGTGCGCGAGCAGGGGTTTGGGATAGTGTAGTCAGGATCTTGGTTTTGGGGACAGGCAGGCTTGATGGCAGGGCATTGCGGCAACCGCGGACCTTGGACGGTTGACCGGTGGTTACTTATGCATCAGATTGGGTATCAGGTCTCTAGGGGATGGAGTTTCCCACTATTTGTTTATCTTGCATCTGGTTGAGATCGGGTCTCCCTTTAGTGGATGGGTTTTCCCACTTTGGTCATAGTCATGATCCAGTCCTGCTGACTTTGATACTTGTTACTGAGGCACTTGACTCGTGTGGGTCGCTCCCCTCGAGTGCTACTCCGGAGTGTGCGGTTTTTAGACCTCGAGTCTTCGAGACTCTCATCCCCTATCGGTGTTATGCGTAGGCTGGCATACCCGATTTGGAAGGCAGAGCAGGCAGTACTAGTGTTTACTGGTGGTCAGATTGGGTTTATTCAGGCAGGCATTTGTATTCTGATGCATACATTCAGCTATTCTTTTAGCTCAATTTTTAGAGGCATTCTAGTGGTAGCTTTTCATCAGGAGTCATACTCATTGCATACCACCTTTATTCCTTTTGCCTCTGGTAGACCTAGTGGGCGTGTCAGAGTTGAGGTTTTACCCACTAGGGGAGGCTACTGGTTTACTAGTAGTCTCACCCCCATTCTTCTTTCCTCTTTTTCTTCTCCCTTGTTTTGCAGTGTCTTCTGCGGGTGCTACTGGGCTTACAGTGGCGGGTCGAGGAGAGAGGACGGCTGAGTAGATAGATCCCGAGACAGGATGTAAAGTACCGGGGCATTGGATAGCGCGCCGACCACACAGATGGCTTGGAGCAGAGAGTTGCCTTGGGCATGTTGCATTTGAGTTTACAGTGGATGCCGGGTTGAT